>APFE030725470.1:91338-139144 GCA_000404065.3 Pinus taeda
ATGCAATTCCTGGAACTCTTCCAAAACTGGCGAGAAGATGTAAGTCTTCTGCTAGAGGAAGCGTTCTCAATCTTGTCTCCGGAACTCTTCCAAAACTGGCAAGAAGCTGAAGTCTTCTGCTAGAGGAAGTGTCCCATATTTCCAAGAAGGCATGTTCACGGGCATATTTGTCTCTGGCTACAACTCTGAAACTGGTGTGGCAAGTTGTGGCTCAAGCTCGCTTGATGTGACTTTGAAGCTTGTAGATGACCATCATTTCCTCCCTGTCAGATACAAGGTGAGATGATGGAGAAAACTCAACTACAAGACTGTTCAATATTCTAGAACAAGTTCTGACATGTGTTTGGAATATCTTCTTGGCTGTTAATGCCCATTGCCAAGAAGCGATCCATCCAAGATGAATCTTTGTTCTTGCAGGACGTTTGTTTTTTGAAGCATCTGTGTGCAAGAATGATGGTTTTATGACATGCTTACATGGATTGAAGGATCAACAACAGCGATCTTTCAGTAATGGCAACTCGGTCACAGTTTTGCATTTCACATCTGTTGTTGTTGTTGTTGCGGTGGAAGAGGAGTAGAATCTGAAAAAACTGGGGTAAACTGTCATGAGAGGAGTAGGTGAACTTGTCATGAAATGAATCGCAGACACTTGAAATGAATGGGGCTTTGAGTGTTTGATATGAAATGACAAGTCCTTGTTACATATCAGACCAGTTCTGTGCTGGTGTGACAAGCTGTTCTCCCAAGGTTTGATGATGGGCTTGCGGAAGTGAGACTAGAGTTTCTGCATCTACACTGTACAATGCTGCTTATTTGAATGAACTGGTACCATTATTGACTTGCTGCTGATGGATGTTGTCTCAATGTTCTGAACAAAAACAAGTTCGAATATGTCTATTTTGATGTAGCTACTTCTTGCTGATGTAGTTGTGATTCAGCTGCGAAAAATCAATCTTTTCCTGTGCATTTTAAATTCTGAATTTTTGAGAGAGATCCTATTGCTGATGTTGTAATGTGTCATCAACAGTAGATTGTATAAGAGTTTTCATGAACTCTAATACTTCACTGATTCTAGCCATTTTTCTTCAATGTCAGATTTACACCTTAAAAACTGATCACAATTATTACTTAATGCAGAAAAGTAATATCCACTTACAGTACACAGCAATATCTTGTATAACTGTGCAACAAATGAATCAGGGAATCAATGCATATATATGTAGACAGAAACTATAATGGGTTTTAAATACAATGCCACAATTGGGGCAACAGCAACTGCAAATTTGCTTGGATCCTTCAAGTACTCCTTTACTTTCAAATCAGAAATGATGGCTATCAAAACTTCAATAATTATGACACCGTGTCATGGGCATTGGAATGAATCTCTAGCATGCTAAAACAACAGTGATAGACTTCCTTACATGTCCAAATACTTAGCAAGTATAGTGTTGGTCATATATACCATAGCATTTTACCATGACCTTTCAATAGCCTTCCAACTATGCACAGTTTCAGGAAAACCTCCAGGAGATTAGAGAATACTCGCCCCTGCTTCAGATGTATATGCTGCCAATTATTAAGGAGATAGAACTTGATTTGAAGATGCTTTGAAACCAAATTTTCCTCTTTGGATAAGCTACAACCAACTCAACTTCTTGAGATAGGCTACTCTTTGTCTATTTTTTGTTTTCAATGCGCAACACCATAAAACGTTCAACATTATACCATATCAATTCACATAGAAATGGCTCAAATAACATTGTAACCATACCTACACCAAAACGGACTCGCAGACAACATACCACCGTATTCCAACTCATATTCAAAGCATAAAATCATCATTTTAACCAAGACACCTTTTGGATAACGCACAATGGAAATACCATTACACGGTCATTGAAGCACAACATATATCCGCAACATATATCCAACAAGGTTTGGCACCATATGATATTTAGGCATGCACAAGTGTCTTTAATGCAAAAAACACACAAATAAATGTTACAAGAAAATAGTGTCTTAGGCTATTGTAGTACACACCAATCATGTTGTGCGAGATGATCGAGCACTGAAGGCTCAAGGTGAGTAACCCATTGGCGAGATTCGACTACCTACGTGAAAAAAATGGATAACGAAGAGGCGTCGACAGGTTGACACACAAGGAGTGATGGGATGTTGAAATGCCAATTATGGGATTACCAAAAGCTCATCAGAAAGGCCCTCTCAATGATTTTTTTAAACTGAGGCACAGTGGGGGAGCCATGAGGGCTGACGCAGTGGATTCCATTTTAAAAATTCTCCCATATTTGAAGGTCTTAACGCATAGAACTCAACATTACATTCAATTGAGAATCAATTGTGTGAGGGTTGTGTAGAGGAGGACACTCCAATAGATGGTCTGACAAGTATTTGCGCACAAATTTGAGTAGAGGTCACCAAGTAGGGCCTGAAATTGACCAAGAAAATAAGCACAGACAGGGTGTAGAACGTAGGTAAATTTACAGCTTGATTGTTATGTCAAGACTATGAATGAAACATAATTCAAAATTGTGCAACGGTTGAGCACATATAAGCTTTGGCAGAGGGCGTTTCCGCTACCCCACAGCTAGCACCACGCTTCCGCTGCGCCAGAGAAGTGTCCACAAAACGCGAGGGAGTCGTTGGATTTGGCGTTTTCGATTTCAAATTTTCTGCAGACGGGTCTCGACCGTCACATCCTCTCTATTCTCATCGCCCTTTGCAAACACGACATTAATCCTAAGGCTCTTGCTGCTGTTGTCAAAGAACTCCGGAGAGAAGCTGCCGCCCTCCACCAAAAGGGTGGTATGGTGGTATTATATTGCAGTGGGCCGAAGCGGTGGGAGGTTTTATAATGAGAGGGGAGGTATTGACTACGAGATTCAACGTATGGTGGTTTGCATATGACTGGAGCTTTACATCCAGTGTATACCAGTGTAAGAGATTTAAATATGAGACCCTTCCATACCATTCAAATCGATCCTTTTGACAGAAACACGCTCATTATTGGAAGTGTCCCGAGCCATGCACACAGTTCCAAATCCGCCATATCCCAGAACTTCAATAATCTCATACTTCAACGTATTCAATAAAAACAGCGTTAATATTCATCATTCAACAGCGTTAATACGCATTCAAATGAAAACCATTTTACGCATCTATCTCCCACGCATATACTGCTGTAGTTCAACGCAAAGACAAACTTGGACGAGCATATGTATAAACCCACAACGCACAGCGTTAATATCATATAAACCCACAATGTTCAAATGATTCAAACGTTAATACTCAACCCATTCAAATGCACAGGGATATGGAATGAACGCATATACAGAACCAAACGTCGATACCACTAGACAGCGTTACCAAACGCATTCAACTTCGAACCATAACGCATTCAAACTTGAATCATACGCATACCATTCAACAACGCATACCAAGAGTTGGACCTTTATCGATGGTGGCGTGTCAGCCTCAGTGCTAAAACAAGAAAAGACAGTGCTATATAAAAAATTGACAGTATGGACATATGTGCAGCACTGGCAGAGGCAGGTTATTTCAGGTCTAAGGGGAATAAGGCAGAGTCAGAGGTCAGGTAACGCAGAACTGACATATATATAGAGACCACAAAACAAGTGGCTCAAATTGGAGCAGGACCAACAATCGCCCGCTATGATACCATGTTAAACACACATGGGAGCAAGAACAATATGAAAGATAAACATGAGAATACATTTTTTATTAACAGGAGATATACATTTATAGTACATTGTTGTGACCGTTGGGTTTCACATCTCAAGGTCACTTGGATTCCTTTTGTCCATTTGGCTTCCACACTAACCCATTGAGGATTAGGTGTCCAACAGTAACAAATATTTTGCCAATTAGATCTAATGTGAGTATAAGTTAGACAATCTAAGAGAACGTGCTTTTCATCTTCAACCCTCTAGGTGACATACTTTCATCCCATGGTGTTTTAGAAGCTGTCCATCGTCCACTTTCACTATGAAATTAGAAGAAGTAAAATGTTATATCCCTAATTTATTTTCATACAGAAACTTTTGAGACCAAACCATGAAAGCAGCAAAGAATATAAGCACAAATTTGAAAATACCATATAACAACTAACATTCATGTGAATCTCTGTACATTTGTGCGCTCCATGAACTTTGAAGACCATTCCGATAGAACTGAACTCAATTTTGGTATTGAAATATAGTTCAATAGGGCAAGTATTTTCACCAAAACCCTGATAATCTTTCCATAATTACATCGCTGAGGCTACACTGGGTAAGAATCAGTTTGTCAAATAATATCAAATCCAAATTTCAATTACAATGTGTGAGATAATGTTCGCCAGAAATAAATTCCTGTACAGCAGTGCCCTGCAAGAGCATTAGAGATCAAATCAATATCATTTTACCGAGTTTTAGCATTGAACAATAGTTCAATAGGGTGATTGTTTTGATGAAAACCATAATAATAATATGTTGGCTTCCATAAAATACATTTTTACAAGATGTAAACATCAGAAATTAGGACTGAGAAATTAGGACTGGGAAATCAGCCTTCTCAACTTGTCAGTGCGCTCATCGGTAGTAATATGCAATGCAAGACGGAGACTGGTCAAGAAATCATGACGTTCCCAGGATAAGTGAACCTGAGACTGAGCATAAAAGGCCTCTAACACAGAATGATATGCCAGTAACTCTTCATCATGCGTTTCTAGTCTTTGCTCTGCCACCATGTTCAACGGATTATTCCTCTGAGCTTTGTTGTCAAGCTCAGTTCTAGGAGAACCAAGTATTGCACTCCCTGTACATCTTTCAACAGGAGTCTCGGTGTATTTTAAGATCTGATCTATAGATTCTGTTGACTCTGTATCTTTAAATCTTTTGGCATCATTACTTGGTGTAGCTTTAATGCTTCTATACTTTCCATCCTTTCTATCATCATGAACATGGAAAAAGTTAAAAAGTTAAATAATGCACTAATACAAATTATCCAATGAAATTTTTCCACAGAATTAGGAAACCTAGGCAAAGTAGTTTAATCGGTTAAAAAGTGGCATTTTACTAATACTGTGAATTATTTTATAAACAATTATTTATGTTAAATTTTGATTTGGGAATGAAAATGTATTTTTAAAATTATAGGTTACAATTTAGCTAAAAAAATAATAGAAATTCTGGTATCCACGAACATTATGAATTATAATATGAAATTATTTATCTTATTAAGCAATACATTTACAAGAAAATAACTTTGTAACCTCATAAATTTATAACTAAAAGAAACACTAAAGGTGTCAACTCAATGCATTAATTATAACTCAGTGGGATGAATGTGGAAGGCTCAGGACACCTGTTCAAATTCTGTGAGGGACAATGAATCTCGATAAAGAGGGCTCACGACACCTGATCAGATTCTGTGAGGGACAATGAATCTGAACATGTCTTGAGGTAAAACCTCAACATAAAAAGCCTTCGATTTAATTAAATGTTATAGAATATTACTTTTAGAGAATAATTAATTTGTATTTTTAAAATCAATTTATATATTTAAATTTCTTTCATTTAGGTTTTACATTTTTTTAAATCTCATGTATTCAATTTTACCTCCATATGAAATTCTCATTAATCAAAGCATTTGGAAGATGAAATCTTCATAACCCTTTTTCCCAAATGATTCTAGATCAAATCTTCATAACCCTTTTTCCCAAATGATTCTATGATCATTACTTGGAGGTGCATGAAAAGCTAGAAAAATGCATATAACATATATGATAAAAATTTTAAATTTATTATTTAGTATGAATTAGTAGTAATTTGCCATAATATCAAATGATCTATGTAGATTTTTGGTGGGACCCAGCCCACTTGGTGTAACCTTTTGCACTTTAAAGGTCACAGTTGTATGTTTACGTGGCGGTGAACCGTCGTCTTTCCCGCGTTCTGTAGTTGGGTAGCTGTGCATTAATTGTGGATGTAAATGCGGCAGTCCTTCTGCCTTGAAACACTATACTAACCTAACCCTTATGTGATTTCTCGATTCTTCTATGCTATTGTTCTGTTGGCTTCCGAGGGTTTCGAGCTCTGCATATGGAAAAATGGTGAGGGTGCTGTATTCCGGTTCCTTTGGCTCTGGGTTACAATTTCATGGCTGTCTGCTGTATTTGAGCTTGCTCCGGTTATGGGTTGAGGCCTTCTCTGCACATTTGGTTGTTTGTTCCCCTGCTTGTAACAATGCTGTTCGGCTATGGGGTTTTCTTACTCAACTTCCGTGTTCAATCTCTGGTAAGTTGCTCTTCCGCTCTGTTGCTCTGTTTTGATAAAGGAAGTCGAGGTCTGTGTGCTTGTAGTGGTCACTGTAACGATGATTGTTTACGAAATGACTGGTTACGAATTTAAGTCTTCAGTTTTGGCATTTAGCTTTCGCTATCCCGTTCATGCATATGCTGTTGGTCTTCTAGTCCATTTTTTTCGAATTTGGTTATGGTAGTGGTTCTTGGGTTTATGGTCTTTCTGGTAACGCTGCTCTGTCCGTGGCTGAGCGTACAGGAACAATGGAAAAACACCTTCAGTCTCTGCTACAAGTAAATGGTCATTCCTTGATTCAATGTTTGCGCTCTCCTTGTTCTGGGTCTAACCCCAAACTGCTCCTCTGGTCTCCAGTTTCCTATGGCGTCCTCTGGTTTGAAAATATGTCTCCTCCTCACGCGTTCTCCAGGTGAGGGTTTCTTCTCTTCCGTCCTTTTGATTATGTAATGTTGGTTTTTTTCTTTCGAGGGTTTCGTTCCTTCAGGCTTTACTAAGATTTCAAACTCACTCTCGCTTGTCTCTTGCAGGTCTTCTCTGGTGGCCTGGATGGCGCACGTCTCTGTGTTCAAGAATGTCTGGTAGCGTAAATGTGGGTAGGCCTGTAACTTATATTGTTCTGTTGTCTAGAAGTCTCTGTTCGGAATACGGCTTGTCCGTTAGTCTACTATTTGGTTATGATATGGTTCATGTCCGCCGTTGTCATTCTGGGATGAGTTCTTTGTATTGGAGCGCGGCTTCAACATAACCCTGTCTCGAACCTGTGTTCAAACCCTAACGAGGGTTTTATGTTTGACTGTATAGTTGTGATTTCTGAGCAAGTTTTGACCTTGTCGTGATTGTATCGGTCTCTGTAATGTATGAGGGAACTCGTCCCTTTCGGTTTTGGCTATAAAATACTATTTCTGAACAATATAAATGAAAATCGTTTTTATGAAAGAAAAATATGTCATTTGGTACCTGTAGCTCCTTCACTTGTGGTTTGGTTACGTTGCTGACATTCAATTTGTTTGCTGGTCTTTCTATTTGTTTGCTTGTCTTGATTGACTGTGCGTACCCACTCTTCCTCAACTGTATTTCTGTGTGCTTGTATGCAAGTGTGATTGCTTGTTTGGTGACCTGGAATCTACTTAAGATCTTCTCTGTTTGTTAGTAATTTCAACTGCAATTCGTACTTGTACAGTAGCCATGATAATATGCTTAGTTTACAGTAATGTAAAGTTCTGTTAATATGAATGAGAGATCAATAAATAATTTAGGAAATAATATTGATGGACAGTACTTCTTTGATACTTTTGAATGCTTGATAATTCTGTTATTCAATTTTACTCAACTTTTTCTCTGCTCAACTTAAACTCTTTCCTTACATGTATATTTGGCTTTTATAGCCTCTGTCTTCAGTTAAGGCTTGCAGTTTGTGTCTTTCTGTTACAAAGACAGTTACATACTTCTGTTCCTATTCGTAACCATAATCGTTTGAACATTTCAAGACTTGTAGGACAGTTAAGAGTTATTTTTTTCTAATTACAGAAACTACCTTTAAATCAATAATGAAAACACAGTAATCCTAACTGGAAAAGTAAAACCATCTAACTGTTGTTGACTTGTAAAATAAAGTAAAAAGAAAAATTATCCCCAGCAAAATTTAACAATTCAGTTTCCCGCTTGTGAACTTGGTTGGAGTCTTTCTGCCTCGTCACTGTGAGCTGGATGCTGCTGCATCAGGCTCCCGGGGTGAGAAAAGATCATGACTCTGGTTCATGAGCTCCTCTACTGATGTCCCTGTTCATTCAATCTACCTGGCGTCAAGCCATGAGCTGTCCTCAATCGGACGGTTCTTCCACTTGACCAGGTACTGAAAATAATTTTTCCGCCGAGTACGCCTAACTACCTAAGTTTCAAGGATGCCTTCGATCTCAGGAGGTTGGACATAAGGCATCTGTTTCTTCCAACTTTCTCTGTCTTCCTGGGTGTTCCGCGTGGATTGTCCGGGTTCATCCTTCCTTTCTTCCAATAGTTCGCCTGTATACGGAAACAAATCTGCCACATTGAAGATAGGTGATATGCCTACTCCAGGTGGTAGTTGTATTTCGTAGGCATTCGCTGAAAACTTCCACAAGATCTTACAAGGCCCTATCTTCTTGTATTTCAGTTTATTGTACGTACCTTTAGGAAACCGCTCCTTGCGTAAGTGTACCAGAACATCATCTCCTACCTCAAAATGAACTTCTCTTCTCTTCAAATCTGCATGTTCCTTATGCTTCGAGCTGCTGTCCTGTAACTTTGCCTTTACCTGTTCATGTAAATCCCTCATTGCATTTGCAAAATCTTCTCCATCCGCACTCTGTCGTTCTTGTAAACCAAGATCCTGAAGCTCATGCACTCCACGAGGGTGCATGCCATAAAGAATCTGGAAGGGACTGAGACTCGTGCTACGATTCGGCGAATCGTTGTAAGCAAACTCTGCTTGCGCCAGCACTCGGTCCCACATTCTAGAATTTTCTCCGACTAAGCTACGTAACAGATTTCCTAGACTTCTGTTCATAACTTCTGTTTGCCCATCGGTCTGCGGATGGTAAGCAGAACTGTAGCTTAATTGGGTGTTCATCTTTTTCCATAAGGTATGCCAAAAATGTCCCGTGAACTTTACGTCTCTATCTGATAGGATTGTTGTTGGTAACCCGTGTAATCGAACAATCTCATTAAAAAACAAGTGGGCCACGTAAGTGGCATCACTAGTTTTCCGACAAGGTACAAAATGTGCCATTTTCGAGAAACGATCTACCACTACCATTATCGAATCATACCCTTTCTGCATTTTTGGCAGTCCCAACACAAAATCTAAACTCACTGAATCCCAAGGTCTGCCTGGAATAGGCAATGGCGTATACAGTCCTGTGTTCTGGCTATGTCCTTTCGCTAGTTGACACACCTTACACTTAGCCACGAAACGTTGTACGTCCCGTCGCATTCTTGGCCAAAAATAAAAGTGACTAAGTTCTCCAAAGTCTTGTCAATACCAAAGTGTTCAGCCAATCCCCCACTGTGTTTTTCACGAATGATATTCTCCCTCATAGAACAGCTGGGGATACACAGTTGTCCTCCCTTGAAAAGCAATTTCTCCTGTATGTTATAGTCCAACCAAGGACTGTTCCCTCGTATTAAAGGATTTTGGCACGCCTCATAGGCTTCTCTGAAATCTGTGTCTGTCTTATAAAGATCCCGTAAATGTTCAAAGCCCAAAACCTGCACAGTGCTTTCCTGCAATAGTAAAGCTTTTCTGCTCAGTGCGTCGGCTACCTTATTCGCTTGCCCGCTGATATGCTTCAGCACAAAATTAAAACTCTGTAAATACTCCACCCATTTGGCATGTTTATGATTAAGTTTGTGTTACTGCATGACATACTGTAATGCAAAATTATCTGAAAACAGCACGAACTCGTTTCCCAATAAATAATGCCTCCAGTGTCTTAGCGCCTGTACCACTGCGTAGAATTCCTTATCGTATGAGGAGTACTTCTGCCTACTCTCATTCAGTTTTTCACTGAAAAATGCCACCAGTCTGTCCTCCTGACTGAGTACAGCCCCGATTGCTATTCCACTAGCATCACAACGTACCTGAAATAATTTTTGAAAGTCTGGTAGCCTGAGAATCGATCTTTCTGTTATTTTCCTCTTCAATAGCTGAAAGCTCTTTTCTGCTGAAAGGTTGGCTGGCCTTTTTGATGGTCTCCAATGTAGGAGCACAGATTCTGCTGAAATCTTTGATAAACTTCCTGTAAAAACTCGCTAATCCGTGGAAACTACGTACTTCAAACAAATTCTTCTGTGACGGCCAATTTATGATTGTTGTCACTTTCTCCAGATCCATCTTTAATTCGTTCTCTGCTATCACAAATCCCAGATAAATTAGTTCTCTCTGTAAAAACGTACATTTCTTCAGATTGATCAATAACTTGTTCTGCTGTAGCTTCTCTAACACTTTACGCACATGTCGGAGGTGTTCTTCTCGTGTCTTACTGAAAATAAGTATGTCATCCAAATAAACAATTACAAATTTCCCAATATATTCCTTTAGCATCTCATTCATGAGTCTCATGAAGGTGCTGGGCGCATTGCTCAACCCGAACGGCATGACCAGCCATTCATATAGGCCCTCGTTTGTTTTAAAAGCTGTCTTCCATTCATCCCCTTCACGTATCCGAATCTGGTGATATCCACTTTTTAAATCTATCTTAGAAAAGTAAGCTGCCCCACTCAAACAGTCCATCATATCATCCATACACGGTAACGAAAATATGTATCGTATGGTGATTTTATTGATGGCTCTGGAATCAGTGCACATCCGCCATTCTCCTCCCTTTTTGGGGGCGAGAACTGTTGGTACAACACATGGGCTCAAACTCTCTCTGATCAATCCTTTGTCCAATAGCTCCTGCACCTGTTTTCTGATTTCTTCATTATCCTTGGGGCTCATTCGATAAGCTGCCTTATTCGGTAAGTTGGCTCCTAGTATGAAATCAATGTGGTGACTAATGCTCCGCTTGGGAGGTAACTTATCCGGCAAGTCGTCTACTACTATATCTGTAAATTATTCCAACATCTACTGTATTTCTATAGGCAAATCTGTGATTTCTGTGTGTAACAAAACTGTCCTTGTCTTTCTAACTACAGCATAATTCATCTCACTGTTTTCAACCTGCTTCAAAAATTGTTTTCCATTCATAAGCAATGCCTTTGGTTCATTTACTTCAGCTGCCTCTTTCTCCTCTCTAATAGGCACAAGGGTATGCTTAACCCCGTCTTTTTCGAACTTATAACAATTTAATACCCCATCATGTGTCACTTTTCTGTCATATTGCCAAGGTCTGCCCAATAAGATGTGGCACACGTCCATTGGCATAATGTCGCAGATAATTTTGTCCTTGTAACGTCCTATCTGAAATTCCACTTCACTCTGCTCATCCACCAGCAACTGGTGTCCTTTCTATAACCATGAAACTTGATATGGAGTGGGGTGTTTCAGACGCTTCAGTCCTAACTTCTCCACCATGTCGACTGACACCAAATTGTCAGTACTTCCGCTGTCAATTATCATTTTACAGCACTTACCTCGCGATTTACAAACTGTCCTGAACAAAGCTTTTCGTTGTGTCTGCTCAATACTCTCATCAACTCGCTTCAACAACACCTTATGTAGCACTAAAGCTTCTCCTGTTTCTGGGGCGTTTTCCGCCTCTTGAGGAGGTGCTGCTGCTTCTTCTGGCTGCACCACATATGCGCCTCGCTGTCCAGCTGAATCTGTTTCTGGGCACTAAAAAGAGCGGTGCCCCCACTTGTGGCATCTGTAGCACTGGTATCCAGTTCCCCTTCCACGGCCATTTCCTTTGCCGCGCTGAAACGATCTGCCACCCCTCGTTCCATCTCCTTTTTCTGCTGTTCCCGAAGTCCTCGAACTACTGGCTTCTTCGCTGTTGCTGGCAGTTCGGCCCCTGCCATAGGACTGGCCTCTTCCTATGTTAGACCCTCGTCCTCTCTGGGCATTCTGTCTTCGGTTAAGCTTTTCCTATGCTTTAACTGCACTCTGATATGCCTCCTCCGTATTGTTGGGAGACAAAATACTTATTTCATCTAAAATCTCCATCCTCAGCCCATTTACATATCTGGCTGTCCTCTCTGCTGTATACTCTGTATATCCTGCTCGCAAGTTTACTCGATAAAATTCCTCTGTATATTCTTTCACCGTCAGACCTCTCTGTCTCAAGTTCTGAACCTGCCTATGTAACGCAATTTGGTAATCTCTTGGCAGAAATCTGCCCTTCAATTTAGCTACCATCCTTGTCCAAGTCTTTATCGGAGGCTTGTTCAACCTCTTTTCTTCATTCTGGACACTGTCCCACCACAGGGTTGCGTGTCCTTTCAGCTTTGTTGCTGCAAACTTGACCCTACAGTCTTCACTAATTTCTTCGCATTCAAAGTACTTGTCCATCTCACTAATCCAATCTAATACAACATCAATCATAAACTGCCATCATAGGTTGGTAATTCTGGTTTTGGTTTACTATTTTGACAATAATACAGACTTCAATAACTTCACTTCTGGTGAGTCACCTTCAGCCCCATCTGCTGCTACTTCTACTTCTTCTTCACTCACATCACCTAACTCTGGATCTCTCCTTCTGCCTGCCTCTACTGCTTCCAATCGAGCAGTAAGAACTCTGAGTTCTTCTCTTAACGCCTCATCTGCCATTCTATGGGCACCTCTGCCTCGTCCTCGTCTGCCTATATCCATTTCTCCCAAAACTCTTCAACTCAAACTGCTCTGATACCACTCTGGTGGGACCCAGCCCACTTGGCGTAACCTTTTGCACTTTAAAGGTTACAGTTGTATGTTTACGTGGCGGTGAACCATCGTCTTTCCCGCGTTCTGTAGTTGGGTAGCTGTGCATTAATTGTGGATGTAAATGCGGCAGTCCTTCTGCCTTGAAACACTATACTAACCTAACCCTTATGCGATTTCTCGATTCTTCTATGCTATTGTTCTGTTGGCTTCCAAGGGTTTCGAGCTCTACATATGGAAAAATGGTGAGGGTGCTATATTCTGGTTCCTTTGGCTCTGGGTTACAATTTCATGGCTGTCTGCTGTATTTGAGCTTGCTCCGGTTATGGGTTGAGGCCTTCTCTACGCATTTGGTTGTTTGTTTGCTTGTTTGTAACGATGTTGTTTGGCTCTGGGGTTTTCTTACCCAGCTTCCGTGTTCAATCTCTGGTAAGTTTCTCTTCCGCTCTGTTGCTCTATTTTGATAAAGGAAGTCGAGGTCTGCGTGCTTGTAGTGGTCACTGTAACGATGATTGTTTACGAAATGACTGGTTACGAATTTAAGTCTTCTGTTTTGGCATTTAGCTTTCGCTATCCCGTTCATGCATATGCTGTTGGTCTTCTGGTCCATTTTTTTCGAATTTGGTTATGGTAGTGGTTCTTGGGTTTATGGTCTTTCTGGTAACGCTGCTCTGTCCGTGGCTGAGCGTACAGGAACAATGGAAAAACACCTTCAGTCTCTGCTACAGGTAAATGGTCATTCCTTGATTCAATGTTTGCGCTCTCCTCGTTCTGGGTCACCCCAAACTGCTCCTTTGGTCTCCAGTTTCCTATGGTTTCCTCTAGTTTGAAAATATGTCTCCTCCTCATGCGTTCTCCAGGTGAGGGTTTCTTCTCTTCCATCCTTTTGATTCTGTAATGTTGGTTTTTTTCTTTCGAGGGTTTCGTTCCTTCAGGCTTTACTAAGATTTCAAACTCACTCTTTCTTGTCTCTTGCAGGTCTTCTCTGGTGGCCTGGATGGCGCACGTCTCTGTGTTCAAGAATGTCTGGTAGCGTAAATGTGGGTAGGCCTGTAACTTATATTGTTCTGTTGTCTAGAAGTCTCTGTTCGGAATACGGCTCGTCTGTTAGTCTACTGTTTGGTTATGATATGGTTCATGTCCGCCGTTGTCATTCTGGGATGAGTTCTTTGTATTGGAGCGCGGCTTCAACGTAACCCTGTCTCGAACCTGTGTTCAAACCCTAACGAGGGTTTTATGTTTGACTGTATAGTTGTGATTTCTGAGCAAGTTTTGACCTTGTCGTGACTGTATCGGTCTCTGTAATGTATGAGGGAACTCGACCCTTTCGGTTTTGGCTATAAAATACTATTTCTGAACAATATAAATGAAAATTGTTTTTATGAAAGAAAAATATGTCATTTGGTACCTGTAGCTCCTTCGCTTGTGGTTTGGTTACGTTGCTGGCATTCAATTTGTTTGCTGGTCTTTCTATTTGTTTGCTTGTCTTGATTGATTGTGCATACCCACTCTTCCTCAACTGTATTTCTGTGCGCTTGTATGCAAGCGTGATTGCTTGTTTGGTGACCTGGAATCTACTTAAGATCTTCTCTGTTTGTTAGTAATTTCAACTGCAATTCGTACTTGTACAATAGCCATGATAATATGCTTAGTTTACAGTAATGTAAAGTTCTGTTAATATGAATGAGAGATCAATAAATAATTTAGGAAATAATATTGATGGACAGTACTTCTCTGATACTTTTGAATGCTTGATAATTCTGTTATTCAATTTTACTCAATTTGTTCTCTGCTCAACTTAAACTCTTTCCTTACATGTATATTTGGCTTTTATAGCCTCTGTCTTTAGTTAAGGCTTGCAGTTTGTCTCTTTCTGTTATGAAGACAGTTACATAATTCTGTTCCTATTCGTAACCATAATCGTTTGAACATTTCAAGACTTGTAGGACAGTTAAGAGTTATTTTTTCTAATTACAGAAACTACCTTTAAATCAATAATGAAACTACAGTAATCCTAACTGGAAAAGTAAAACCATCTAACTGTTGCTGACTTGTAAAATAAAGTAAAAAGAAAAATTATCCCCAACAGAATTTAACAATTCAGTTTCCCGCTTGTGAACCTGGTTGGAGTCTTTCTGCCTGGTCACTGTGAGTTGGATGCTCCTGCATCAATTTTTAGGTGTATGTCCCTTTTACAAACATTGAACAAAATGGAAATTAAAATACAATTTTCATAACAACCTCATGAACCAAATTGTACCAATCTATCACGCTACTTCACTTTTGGCAAAAACAACTTGACATGCATAATGAAATCTAGATATTGAAATAAGAATTTACACTTGTGTTCCACTTTAGTCAAATTCAGTATACATACATGAACTCCATCAAAGTAGAACTATTCATTCAAAGACAAATGTCAAATGAGAAGCAAAACCTAAGCTACTAGTGGTGGCGGCCATTTCATAGAGAATCACATTAAGCCTTAACTTTTGTTTTAGAATTCATTGTTTCCATCCCATTACTATAGTTGGGGTCAAATTCTCACATTAACTTATACATTTAAAGGTTTTGCCTATTTTATCTTCCATTTTCATGAATTTTCTTCTAAATGTAAATGATGATTGATCAACATATAGAATTAATATTGACTAATTGAGGTTTATGTTGATTTGTCAAATTTGACCATATTGAGATAATGTGAATCAGCTAATGTTTTTGAGAAACAAAAATTATAAATCCTCACAAATATTTCTTACCTTTGGTGTTTGTAGTGGATATATTTTAAATGCTAGACATCCATGAGAAAAAAAATGCATTTTTTTCTACAAAATTCATACAAATTGACATTTTAAGAGTGTTATGTTTTTTCTACTTTTATGACATTGTTCAACTCATAAATCTCCCCATGAATAGGTGGCATCAAAACCTAAGGCGTTTCTCAAACTCTTTAAACTATTTGTACATGATGTGGCAATGCCTTTGAATGTCACCTTGCCTTAGTATGTGTGAGATGCATCCTTAATAACATGCAAATAGACCAATAAGGGCTCTCGAAGTCATAAATCTACCGTATGTGCTACCATGCCTCAAATATGAAGGCATAAATCTACCACATGTGCCACCATGCCTCAAATATTTAGCAATGCCTCAAAAGGTGATCCTCAATGAAGAGATATACTTTAAAAGTTGCAACAAAGGCCTACAAACCAAATTATCCACAAGCAACCTGCTTAAAAATTTATTAAATAATAATACAAGTCTTCATGCATAAGAGTGGTAACAATGGGCATGACTAATTCTTTTGAAAACTTATAAGATTTCCATGCCATTTTATTTCTAGTTATTGATAGATGGTTGTAATTTAAAAATATTTCCATCATTTTGACACCAAGTTGCGCCCATCGTAGTTTTCACAAAGTAGTTAGGGTATTACTCCTTGATGTAGAAGACAATTAAAGGCTTGGTGATTCCTTTTTCATATGGTTTTTATTTTCCCTCTCATAGTTATGATGGCAATATAATAGATATTTATAAGCTTTACAAATTAGCATAAGAAATTCTAACAAACAACACTTAAATTGTAGTTGCAATAGATTTCTTATAAAATTTGGAAGACATTCAATTAGAATAAAACAATTTGAACATACTATCCCTAACAAAAACAACACCCTAGTGCTCAGAAAGGCGCATGTTAGAACTAAAATTACCAAAATAAAGTTACCATACATGGTCACTGGACCTTTTAAATGTTTATTGAAGTTGTATGCCCTTTAATATATAATACAACAAGATTAAGAGAAAGCTTGACTTGCAGAAAAATGATAAAACATATTCTTTGATTACATGCCGAAGAGAAACATTGTTTTATCAGACACCATACAAGATTGTAGGGCTCCTTCATGCATGTGTATAATTCAGATTCATAATTTGAACAGATTAAAACCAGAAACTACAATATGAACTTTGTAAAAGCCTCACAATAATAATCTCTCAAGTTTCAATGACATGAGAATGCAATATGATATTGTGATATTCTTTAGAAATGGAAAATTAAGTTCAAATAGGCATCTCCCACCAAACAACTTAATAGAGCACACATTAAAGAATCCAAAATTTACTCTTGTGTGCTTTCATTTGCCACAACAAAGTTAGTTGTGAATGAATAGTTTGTTGCCTATGACAACTTTAAAAAGATTACAGAGTGAATATTCTTTAAATTCTTGCAATAAACTACTAGCAAAACTGAGTGGACTATTGAAAAATGTGGTTGGCATTGATGTCAGAGTCATGAAGCATTGCTGCACACGTGTTGTCATTGATGTCAATTGTAGTAGTGTCACTAATGTCGAAGGAAAAACAACGGATCAAGTAGAAGAGGCGACAGAGGATCAAGTAGAACAAAAAATCGAACCAAAAAGGTTGCATAGGTTGGCTGAGCAAGTAGTTCAAGCGCGGGCGAATCATGCATCATAAGAAAAAATAGGTTGGCCAAGCAAGCAACTCAAGTGCAGGGCAGGCAAGTCAAGAAGGCCGAGGAATCTAAGGAGGCCAACAAGGATGAGAAGGTCGAGAAGGAGGTAGCCCCAATCATCACTCCTGGTCAAAAGTGGCCAACAAGCCAGCTCCCAAGGGCTAAGATGACTTCAGGAGTATTGCCATTGCTCAAAGAAATGGATGCTTCAACTTCACAATATGATGTGGAGATATGTGGGGAAAAATTTGCAAAGTAATAAATGTTGTGTGGAAGCCAAGGTTGTGCAAAAGAAAAGGTTTGTGTGAAGGTAATGGTGTGTCGAAGTTAAATTTTGTGCGGAGGAAAATCTTGTGCAGAGGTATGGGTATTGTTGACGGTGCTAGACCTACCAACATTCAGGGGGTCTTCCCGATATGAAGTCCCAACTAGACCTCACACCATCTCGTGTAGGAGCCCCATCTGGAATACGGCCCGGTTGTCGAAGCAATGGGTTTTAATGATGTGCCTTGGCTGCAATAATGCATATAGTGGTGTCATCATGACTTTGGTGAACAAGTGTGTGACTTTGGAGAGGGTCAAGTGTGAGAAAGGTTCCAAGACAATGAGGGGAAATGAGTGAGCCCCTTAGAATCATGTAATAGTACGCAACTTAAAAGGAACACATGAGCATTAAACATCATTAGTTAGCCTGCAAAATAGTTCACCAGTTATTAATGACAAAAATAAACAACAACACACATTCAACAAGATTCATACTAATGCAAACAAAATAGTTCATAAGCGTTAGCGTAAGTGAAATGACATATATTGCAAGCATAACAAGAATATTCCTATTATATTCACAACATATGCATGAAAATGTGTTGGCTTTGAGATTTTAGTAAAGTAAAATTTCCAAGCATACATAGACCATTGACGAACCATTAGTCCCAATAGTGGAACATGAAGTCTACACTTGCTCCTCCAAAGAAATATACTCCCTCTATGCTACTGAGAAGCCAAGGCTCTCAACAAACTCCCAAGCTCTTGATTATAAGCTAAAAGCATAGTCAAAAGCTTGGCTCCCGAAAAATCCCTTTACATGAGTTATGAGAACATATTTATAACAAAAGGGGTGACTATTCATCTCCCTTTTGTGACTCTTGGACTTGTCTCGTGACTCTTCAACTTCTTTACAAAATTACTCTTCACATTCCACAATGGACACTTGGAATTCCACTTACAAATTAATTATAAAAGAATATCACAATATATTGGTACCCATATAGGACAAAATTGGGTTGAGCCAACTAGAAAACATAATAAGACAAATAAGTTAAGTTTGAGTTTGGGGAAACTCCAACCCAATAACTTTGAATTTTAGGTTCTTTGTCACATGACAGTGCCAAACATTCTACTGTGCAATGACTTCCCCAAACTATATGATGGGATTGGGCTAAAAGTGGACTCTAGCCTCCATGGCATCCGGGTACACTGATTTGGAATCTATCTGAGTTTCCTTCTTTAGCAATAGCATCATAATATTCATCTAGACAGGGCCACCAATGCACTTCTGCATGTTCTTACATTTCACTTCAAGATCTTCCTTGGTAGTGATCTGTCTAAACTAGTCCAAGTATTCTTCAACCTCATGCCTGACCCAATTCTTGCGTTTGCCCTCGGTGAGTAAGCCAACTTATGGGATCTTGTCAGATTTCACCATGAATGTAGGTTTTCCTACATATTCACAGCTCAAGTAATGTACTAAAACACAAGACAAGAATCTACTCTACTCTTTTAAACAATGGAAACCAATGATCGATGAAAACAATAATTGACAAGAGGTAGACAATAAAAGACACATAACACAATTTTTTCTCTGGGGAAAGCCACTGCTCAAATTCCTGACTATCTATTGCATTAGTCAGAAATCTGAGTGATAATACAAAGCTTGTTATCACAAGAACAATTATGCACAAGTATGATCAACTCTCTGCCTCACAAGCTCGCACTGACCAACACTTAGCTAATTTATACTGTGTGCTAAGCCCCTATTTCCTTACGCAATTCATGAGAGGAATAGCCCATATTTAATTGGGAATTCCTTCTTCCATAACTGTGGAATCCAAATCTAGGTCCTCTTCTAATTGCATGCATGATCTGTACAACTCGGATCATCATACAACTGATAGTACATTGTCCCTGCAGTCTAACCTCAACTGGGTCTTTCTCTAAAATGACATACATGAGTTTCTCATGAGGGGATCTTCAATTAGCTAGAGTAGCACTGAGGATGCACCAGTGCACCAACTCACTACTAGACCTCTATTAGTTCCACAAACAGTTAGAACTAGTTTGATTGTCTATAACTTAGTTAAACTGAGTTATCTACTTACAAATCAAATAAACTCATCCTGGACCCCTAAAATTTATGGAGAACACATACATGACTACAGAAAGACTTCCAACTCAAAATTCCTAATCTAATTAAGTTAATTAAACTTAATTAACTATTTACAAGTTACTATGAGAATATAATTCAATTTTAATTCATAGTTTAATTCAAGGACAAATCAAACTAGAATTTCTTGTTGTCATTTCTCAACACTCCCTCTCAATAAGAAAGGGATTATCATCTACCCTGATCCTGTCTCTGTGAAACGCGGATTTACATCTTGTCAAAATGTCAGCATCTGGCTCCTCTGTGGGAACATACTCCAACAATATAATCTACCTCAATACACAATCTCAAAGATGATGATATTAGATATCAATATGCTTGGAACGATCATGAAAAACCAGATTTTCAAAGAGTTTGATACAACTATGATTATTGTAGTAAATCATAGTTAGATCCATCTGCTGACCAAACAACCCAACCAGAATCTTCCTCATCTAGATGGCCTCACATGCTGCCTGACTTGCAACCATGTACTTTGCCTCTGCTGAACTGAGTGCTGCCCATCTTTGTTTCCTGTTGTACCAAGAAACTATTGTTGACCCAATACTAAAGATCCCTCCTGATGTGCTCTTTCTATCGAATGGACTCCCTGCCCCATGCAATCTGAAGTGGTGAAGCCTTGAAGATTCACTCCCTCTGGCCATATCTACCGCAATCCATACTGAGTAGTGCCCTTGAGGTATCTCAACACATGCTTTATCACCTTCTAATACAAATTAGTAGGCCTAAACATCGCTTGACTAAGCTGGTTAACTGCATAGAATATATTCGGTCGTGTGTTCACCAAATACATAAGTGAACCCACAAGTTGCCTGTAAACAATAGCTTCCACTACTTCCCTTGAAGTAGTATCCTCTTTCCTTCAGTTACCTGCTAGAGGACTCGCCATGGGTTTGCTGCTCTCCATGCGGAATATCCTGAGTATCTCGTTGGCATACTTACCTTAAGACACAAACAATTCCCCATCACCCTACCATACTTCCATGCCTAGAAAGTAATGCATGAGTCCCATGTCCTTCATCTCAAACTCTCTTGCAAGTTCCTCCTTGCAAGACTTGATCATTTGATCATCACGTGTCAAAATCAAATCATTGACATATAACACAATGATCAATAATTTACTTTCCACCACTATGTGGTACAAGTTCACATCCGCTTCACTCTTGGCGAAGCCCAACTCGGTGAAGTAGCTATTGATCCTAGTGTACCAAGCATAAGGTGCTTGCTTCAGCCCATGCAACACTCTTTTGAGCCGACACACATGTGACTCACGGTCAAAGGTCTCAAAACCTTCAAGCTACTCTATGTACACGTCTTCCTCAATCATGCCATTAAGGAAGATTGTCTTTACATCTGTCTAATGTATCTTCCAACCCATATGTGATGATAGTGCCAATATATAGATTTGATCGATGAGTACCTTACAATAGGAGAAAAGGTCTCATCATAGTCAATTCCCTCTACCTGTGAAAAGCCATGGGCCACAAACTTGGCCTTATGCTTCTTCAAACTACCATTTGCAGATTTCTTTACCTTATAAAGCCATCGGGAGCTCACCATTGACATGTCCTCTCATCTTGAGACCACATCTCAGACATTGTTACGAACTATGGAGTCATACTCCTCCACCATGGCATCAACCCAAACCGGCTACTGCACTGCTTCCCCAAAGGAAGATGGCTCTATCTCAACACATCCACTCATAAGAGCCATGTATCTAGTGTACCTCTTAGGTGACATCCTCTGTCTGCGCTGAGATGTGGGTGCTCCCAGATTGTCCTGTGCATCATGCAATAACCTATCAGCATCTCTGGTGCACTTTCTCCCATCTCTAGAAGACTCTTCCTGAGTGGACGTCTCCACTCTCGGATCCTCTACATGTGGCTACTCCACATCAATCTAAGGCTCCTCAACATTAGGAGCTAAAAGCTCCTCAATTGCATGTATCTCAAGCTCCCTCTCAAGGGAACCTCGCATGGCCTTCTCCTCATCAAATCTAACATCCCTGCAAACCATTGTCATCCTACTGGTCGAAAAGTACACCCGATAGTTGTGAGGTGTATTAGTATACCCCACAAATATCCCCAACTATGTTTTCGGCTCAAGCTTCTTCCGTGCATCTTTGGTCAAATGGCAATATACCGATGACCCAAAAATCCTGAAGTGACCAACATCTGGCCTCTTATCGGAATAAACGTCCTTTGGTATCTTCATCCCAAGAATCTGATGTGGGCTATGGTTCTGCAAATAAATCGTTGTGTTGCATACCTCAACCCATAAGTGTAATGGTAGGCCCTGATCATGCAACATCGCCGGTGCTGCCCCTACAATGCTTTTGTTCTTCCTCTCGGCCACCCCATTTTGTTGTGGGTTATGGGGTGTCGTCAACTCCCGTTTAATCCCTTCTGCTGCACAGAAGTTCTTAAACTCATTTGAGACATACTCACCACCATTATCACTCCTCAGAGCTTCAACCTTCTTTCTAAACTCTTTCTCGACCAATTCTTTAAATTCACAAAACTTTGTGAAAGTTTGATCCTTCTTCTACATAAAAAAATATCCAGCATTTACGAGAAAATTCGACAACAAATATAACATAATACTTGTGTTTGGCCATGGATGCAGTCGAGAATGGTCCACAGACATTTGAATGGACTTGCTCTAGATTCGCCTTTGCTCGACTTTCTCTATCATGAAAGGAATCCTTGATGTATTTTCCCAAAGTACACCCCTTGCATGTATCAACTTGCTCTAGCATACCTTTGGGAAGACCAATAGAGATTTGCTACATGATTTTGAGAGACCTGTGATGCAAGTGGCCCAATCGCCTATGCCACAATTCGCCAACGTCTCGGCTTTGCACTTTCTCTTCTTTTGTTCTCAAAGTAGCACAATCCTCTACCTCCAACTTATAAATATTCTTAACTCAAATCCCTATCTTCTTTACTTTACCTGTGGCTATGTGTTGAAGGAATGCCTTTCTTTTCGAGAAGATCACATGATAGCCTCTATCCTCAAGCATGGTGGTCGATACTAAGTTATTCTTCAACCCAGGCACATACATAACATCCCTCAAGGTGAAAGGAGCACCCTGCTTCCTTTGAAAAGTAACCATGCCTAATCCAGTAGCATTATACCTCCCATCGTCACCCATCTCGATATGCATATGGAGATTCTCCTCCAGGTTACTAAACAACTCATCACCAGTCATGTGGAATGAAGCTCCACTGTCAAGGTACCATACACTACCCATCATTGATGACACCATGCATGCAATGAGAATAAAGTCCAATTCGAATTGAGAGGTCAAAGCCTCACCCGCCGCTCCTCCTTAGGACTTCTTGGATTTCTTGAGCGAACAATTTGTAGCAAAATGGCCCAGCTTGTGACAATGAAAGCACTTAACTTTCATCACGTCTTTCTTCTTACCTCCATGGCAAGAATCCGATTTAGAATGGGATGCCTTCCCTTTCCCTTTCCTTTCCTTACTCACTAAGGAACAATTTTCCTCATCATCAGTCTTTAATGAGGAACCATCTCTAATGTTCCTTCTGATCTCCTCCTACATCAAATACGACCACAATCATTCCCAATCTAGAAGCTTCTCCCTCCCATTGACAAAGTCTTGATAGCTATTCCAACTCTTGGGAAGGCCTAGGAGAGCTAGGCTCGCCATATCATCCTTGGCAACGGTTATTCCAACACTAATTCCAAGTTCATCACGACAGTGAGTGAACTTGGTCAAGTATTTCGAAATGGTCTCGCCTTTCTCCATCTTGATCTTTCGAAGTTTGTCTTCCAGTGCCAATTTCCTATGATCATTTTTATTTTAGAATAGGTTCATCAATGCTTTCCACTTAGCATACAGAGTTTCCTTCCCATGGAGACTCAAGAGAATGTGGTCTTGAACTCCCTCAATGATTATCCACCTCGCCTTCACCACACACTTCTTCCATTTGGCCAGATTTTGTGCATCTGATGTTGTTGGCTTAGGAATGTCTTAATCAATGAATTCCTTCAAGCCATTATCCTCTAGCGTAGCCTCCATTCTGTCCTTCCAGGCTATATAATTCAAGCTGCCTTCCAAGGCATACTGAAGCCACAATCTGTAGAACGCCATTTATCGATCCTAAATTATGTATTGCAAATTTGAATTTCACCTGTAACCGAAAACTCAAAACTTTGAAATATCCTCTAGTATATTGTCTTTAGCTCTGATACCATGTATATTTTCCTGTATATTCACAGCTCATGTAATATACTCAAACACAAGACAAGAATCTACTATACTCTTTTTAACAACGGAAACCAATGATCGATGAAAACAATAATTGACAAGAGGAAGATAATCAAAGACACATAGCACAATTGTTTCTCTGGGGAAAGCCATTGCTCAAAACCCTGACTATCTATTATATTAATAAGAAATCTAAGTGATAATACAAATCTTGTTCTCACAAGAACAATTCCGCACAAGTATGATCAACTCTCTACCTCACAAGCCCGCACGACCAACACTTAACCAATTTTTGCTGCCTGCTAAGACCTTATTTCCGTGTGCAATTCCTGAGAGGAATAGTCCATATTTAATTGGGAATTCCTTCTTCCATAACTGCACAATCCAAATCTAGGTCCTCTTCTTATTGCATGCATGATCTGTACAACTCAGATCATCATACAACTGATAGTACATTATCCCTGAACTCTAGCCTCAACTAAGTCTTTCTCTGAATTGACATGCATGAGTTTCTCATGAGGGAATCTTCAGCTAGCTAGAGTAGCACTGAGGATGCGCCAGTGCACCAACTCACTACTAGACCTCTACTAGCTTCATAAATAGTTAGAACTAGTTTAACTGTCTATAACTCAGTCAAGCTGAGTTATCTAATTACAACTCAAATAAACTCATCTTGGACCCCTAAAATTTAGGGAGAACACATACATAACTACATAAAGACTTCCAACTTGAAATTCCTAAGCTAATTAAGTTAATTAAACTTAATTAACTATTTACAAGTTGTTATGAGAATATAATTCGATTTTAATTCACAATTTAATTCAAGGACAAATTAAATTGTAATTTATTGTTGCCGTTTCTCAGCAAAATCCACACTGTTGTACAATCATGCATATGAGGTATCAATAATAGCAATGAATGAGGCAAGTTGTTTTTTGCTTTGAATAATTATTCGCACTTGTGCTTTCTCCAACTATGCCTGTTGCCTTTTCTCTTTGCCAACTAGGATGGTTCCCCTTTGTACTGCATTGACCACTCATACACAACAATGATGCTTGTATGAACAACCTTAACAACTTTAGCATTATCCTTACACTTCTGTTGCATGTCCTGCAAGCAGACAACTACTTTATGCATGGTGAAAATCTCTTCATACAAGCTATTCATGGTTTCTCCCAATGTCGATACTTCACCAAGTATGACTACCTTAAGTTCTTCCAAATAAACGTGCACGGGAGCTACGTTTTGGACCTCTGCTTAGAGTTTTTCAACCACTTTCCACATAGCCTGTAAGTTCTTTTCCAACTTTTTTTTCTCGGCCATCAAATACTTAGTGTTTGACTTTGTAGCACTTGCAAAGGCCAAGTTGGCTGCAACAATGGCATTTGGATTCCTTCTAGTGTCTATCACAATTACCCTTTCTTTGATGAATGCAGGAGATGCGAGATCGTCTCGAAAAAATTTCTTCCTTGATTGTACAATCTTCTTTTGAAGCTCGTCGTAAGTCAAATTGTATGTGTCTATAACCAAACCCTCATCAAGAGGAACAATTTCCTCTTACTCGCTTGGAGCTTGCTCTGATGTCGAAGGAGGGGGAGACTGAATGGTGACGTTCTGAACGCTCAGCATCAAATAACATCTTGATTCCACAATTGTGGTTCCACCTCCATGTTTGGAATCACATTCAACTCCTCAATTTCTCAAGCTATCTCCTTGTCCTGCAACTGTTCTCTCTCCTCTTCTGGTAGTCGGTTCTGCTCTTATTCCTTGACATGTTTCCGCATTCCTTCTTCTTCTTACATTCTTAGGCTTTCTTCTTCTTCTTCTTATCTTTGTCTTTATTCTTCTAATATCCTCTACTTTTGTTCTTCCCTCTACTTCACCTCTTCATCCTGCTTCCTTTGATTCCTCCTTTTGTTTGTTGTTATGGTTTCTTTTAAGATGATTGGATCTATTTTCATCTTGTGGTTCTGCTCTTCCACTAGACTATGCACGACTTTCCTCTTGCCCTTTTTGTGCACTGAGTTGTGCCTTTCCATTGGTACTATCTCTGGAGTGACTTCTTTCTACAAAGTAACCTATGATGTTCCAGTGAATATGACTGATTCACGGGACTTGGAGGCATTATAACAATTTTTCCATGCTTCCTCCTCGGGTATGCGAAAGGTCCCACTTGGCCATTGATAATGAATTTGTGCACAATGGTATTTGCAAACATTCCTAGGATCGTATGGATTGAAGTCCAAATGACTAAATGTGAATTTTTCTATCTCCTTGCCTTCGGTGTCTGCAACATTAAGATTCTTGATTTCGTACAATTCGATTTGCCTAGGAAGAACAAGCCAAGGTGGTTTCTTCTTCCTGTGGAGAACTATTAATAAGCCTGTGGAAAGATGGTATGTAGCTACTTGCATGACTAACTTAACAGTGGCATACCTCAATAGAATATGCAGAGACTTCTATCCACCACACACTCTAAGGAAAGTGTCATCCGGTGAGGCAAACTAATCTATTATCTCCAACATTGCTTCCATTGCCCCACATGACATGAAAGGTGGCTCTTCCTCAAAGATTAACTTGTATAGCGGAATAAGTAAGTGATCAATTAGCCTTTCCATTACTCCTTTGTGGTTTCACTCTGAAATTAGCTCGCAATAAATATGCACAACAGACTCTCTTGGTGTCCAGGTCCAATTCATGCTAGGGAATGAATTGTGAGCACAACTTGCATCCATCAGGTAGGGGGACATGTAAAATCTAGATTGCTTTACCTTGGGAGGATTTTGGGCATTAGCTACATGGATCTTCAGTTGTTGAGCCAACAAATCTAACTAGTTGAATGGTTTTACTTTGTTCATAACCTAGTTCAACAAGAATTCCCACCCTTCGGGGAAGGTCTCAGTGCTTTGTTGACCATAGATTATGCAGCATAAAACTATCAAGTACTGGTAAGCCTCCCTGAGAGACTTTGTCTTGTAGGTGTTGGTTGGTGTCTAACGAAATTTTGCTAGCTCTTTCACCCAGCCTTTGACAACCTCATTTGTGCTCAAGTAGCTAGTGGAAGCATAGAAGTAAGACCCCATGAGTGATTCTAGCTCCAGAAAATGGTACATGAGATGATAATCTAGTGCCAGAAAAGAATAAAGCCTTTGTTTGTTGGCATTATTAAGAGTCAGAGTCTCGGGATCTATGTGAGAATTTATCCAGTTGATAATGTCTCCACATGGGAAATTTAGGTACCTACATGCAACCTTATGTAACCCCGACTTTTGGATATTGATATATACATGTCGGTCCTCAAGATTTGCTTTGAAGCTTCTTGCCAATAAAGCTTCATTTACTTTATGCCATGTGATATCTGACTCTTTTTCTATGAAGAATTGAGTATCTGCAAAAACTAGCAAGTTCATTAGAGTACTCTCAACTACCTCCCCGGTGTTGCTTTCAGTGGTGTCCTTTGAAGTGGATGATCTCTTTGGTGCCATGATGACAGTAGTTAATGAAGATACGTGCTCAACAACTACAATATCTGTAGGAGGAAAAAGAACCCATGGAATACATGAATTAGCTTCAACAAAAAGGCTCACACAGTAAGATCAAGGCAACAACCACATGAATGAAGGGGAAAAGTGTGCAAATCTTGAGATGAGGGTAGAGGCTAGCTCCAAGAAGTTCACATTGCGTAGTCTTAGCAACCAAGGGAGCAACTTAAGGCTTGAGACTATGCAATGCACAATCTCATCCTAGGTAGACTGAGGGATAGATTGCATATTGTACATTCTTGGTGGCCAATGGTGTGGCTTGAACCCTGGAATTGCACAATGTGCAATTGGGCTATCCAAGTACTGTGCATTGGGCAGTCTCAGAGACCAAGCTTGAAGCTTGAGCCTTGGACTTGCCCAATGCCCAACTGAGCAAGGCAACTGTTGCCCAAGTGAAGGGCAGATCTACTTGGAAAGAGGATGGGAAAGTGGCAAATATGAGTGATGGTGCAACTTGGAGTGTAGATCTGACTAAGACAAGATCAATCTGTGAAGATTAAGTGAAGAAGATCAACATGCAAAAGGAAACAAACATTCATATGGAGTCATAAAAAACGATGATTACTAATGGGTAAAAATAAGAAAGTTGATTTGACACTTGTAAAAGGCTAATCATGGACCGAACCAACACTTGTACAAGCTAATATATGTTAAAACACCAGCAACTATGAAAAGAAACAAGTCAAAAAACACTCACTGAAGTGAAACGACAAAAAATGACATAAAAAGCGACAAAAGATGACAAAAACAAAACTCACATGGAAAAGTGCCGCAAACTCCTCCAAAGGCTCCTTGATATCCTTGGGAAGGCTAGAGCTCCAAGATCAAATGTGAAAATCAGCTCTAGCGACGTCCATTATATAGATCTCGGCTAATTAGGGTTTATGATGTGCATGCCTAAAATTAAGGACAAAAGGACATCCTTTAGGAAACTAATTATCCACTCCCTATTTTCTAGGGATTGCCTTTTTCTTTTTTTCTTTTTCGGGAAACCGTCCATTCACACGGCCAAGAAGGATTGTGCAATTTTCAACCATCGTGAAACTTCTTGACTCAATGAATTGCACAGTTTCTGAGCTCAAGGGGAAGCTTTCCATAGTTTCTAAGCTTAAGGTCAAGTTGTCTCCCAGAATTGCGTAGTTTCTAAGCTCAAGGTTGGCTTGCTTGTCTATATTGTGCAATTTAGACTCTCAAGGCTGGCCTACCTTCCAATATTGCACAATTTCTAGAGGGAAGACCAACAATGTTGCAAATTCAAGTCAAGAGATAGCTTGTGTCTGAAAGATATCAAACTGGGATTAACTCATCACAAACACATCATGAAAAGATAAGTCTTGATCATAACATGAATACTTGACATTAGTGAATGATAGGCTCTTGTGGATAGAAGGGAAGGCTCCAAAATCAAAGAATGGAAAAAAATTTGGAGGGTGGTTGTTGCAACTACAACACTTGGCGATCCACTGGTAGAACTCCAACTCTATGTGTGTATCTTGCTTCATGTAAAATAGGTCTAACTATTCAGGAAGCATTGTTCATCTCATTGATCACCATAACTTATTTTCTTAGCTTAAGTTAAATATATACTCCCTACCATTCTCTTCATCAAGGACACACTACAAAGGCAAGTAAAACTCAATTGTTTCAATTGGGGATGGGGAGTATATAGATACATAAGTGGAAAAAAGTTGTCAAACTCTTGGTTTTCATCTTTGGTGTTTCTTCGCTACCAGTAGGCTTAGACGATACCCTGAAAGAGTCACTTCAGGGACACAAACATTGCTTCACTGGTAGCGAGCCTGGACAGTACCTCGACAGAGTTGCTTGCTTCACCTCTCTGCATATGAAGCCTTTCTCTTCTTCCACCTTTTATTATTATTTGCATTTTTGTTTTTGTTCAAAGAACTATGCATAAGAACTTATTGATTTAATGAGGTAGAAGAGGGATCCCGACTTATTGAGAGTAGAAGAGGTGTCCCTTCAGAGAATATTTTCATACACCTCTAAAATACATTTCACTTGTTAAAGTTTCCTTCCCTCCTTAGTTTACTCGACTTAGTTGACAAGACTAAACCAAACAGTTATAAAGTCAATTAGAGTAGGTGGTACTAGTTATATATTAAGCATCGTGATTCCACTATGGTTTTCTCCGAAAACATATTTTCCATATCATCGACTAAAGGTTGAAATATCCATGCAAAGAGAGGGAATACACAGATAACCAAGTATTGACAGTAGCACAATTTCCTCTCAAACTTCATCATGCTTGCTTCGGAAACCAAACACAGTCTCTTGCATAAACTATCCTACAACGAAAAGGAATGAAAAGAGTAGGATGAAAAGTAAATGAAAACAAACAAACCATTCCTCCTAAACTAACCAAGAATAAGCTAAGATTACGTGAAATGAAACTTCCAATGTAACCACCGACGCATAGGCTAACCTATATAGGCGAGGAAATACATATCAAGAAAGATATTCAGAAATAACAACAAACAAGAAATATTAATTGATGCATGTCTTTGTTACACAGTAAAATGTCACTGCCATCATGTCAGTCTCCCTACTGTGTTGTGAAAACACATTCACCTATGCTCATGTTCCTCAAAATGGCTAAAAACCCTCTTTGCCTAAGTTAAATGAATCATCGCGTCTGTTAATCAAATAACTGCGCTGATAGGCGGAGGTCAGTGTATCTGATGCGCTGCCAGCGCGGAAGCACACGTCTTTTCCGTGCTGGTCCCATTTTACGGACAACGCACCCTCCGTTTGTCCTGTTGAGCGCTGACCAGACCTCCTCTATAGTTGATCTGCGATGTCAGCGCGCTAGCTCAGTGTCTCACCCGCGCTGATCCTGTTTGGGCGAATTTGTTCTAACAACCAACCTTCCAGATCCCTCCAGACTTGGTTGTTAGCATTGTTGAGGTAGCCATCCTTTCTCTGGCATGTCTGTTCGACTGACCATCCACTTATTTTGGGGGAAAGCTCATCCTTTACCTATTCATGGAGACTCCTTCTCCTTTATAAGCCTCCTCCATTGCCCATGAGCAGCTAGTTTGGAACATATAGACTTTGATTGAGGAATTCTTTGTGCATTAGTGCTGCTCTTTGTAGGCCTTGGTGTGTTGTGTGAGGATTGTTTTGAGCTTGAGGAAGGTCATTAGTTTGTTGCCTTGTATGTGAGAGAGAGACCTTTTGACTTGGGGGATTTTCTCAAAGGTGAATGCTTGGAAGATATGCTGGCTGGACCCTCTAGGGAAGGACTCAGCGTCAGGACTTCGGTTGTACCTTACTCTATTTTTTGTTAATAAAGATAGATGACTACTCTTATGGTTCCATTTACATTTGTTCAATGATTGATTAATGCAAATTGTATCTTTCCTGACCGATACATAGTTGTTGTTAGTAGATTTTATGCTTTTGTTTGCTCTCTTTTGCTTGTGCAGGTATTCATCCGCGAGGATAGCGGGGAATTGTGATCGGTTGGAGCGAAGGAGCGAGAGGAGTATCTCTTCGACAAACAAGCGTTGGAATCCAAGTAGGTTACTCTCACCCACTTGTCAATTACAACTAGGAACCTGCGGTGTAGCATTGTTCGATTGTTGCTAGACCCCTGTTGGGCTAGTAGGGATCGCCTCTATCCGTAGAGGGGATTTACCTATACAACACAATGTTTCTATGAAATTTTAAAGAAGTACATGGAAGAAACCATAATTATTTAAGGACAATGGGGTATTGGAAGATCAATAGAGAAGCATTGTTAAGCCTATTAGTGAATCATAACTAGAACTTGAGATATTTTCCAAAGTAGCAACATTCAGTCTTATAGATGATATTTTGAAGAGGTGGTTTAGCCCAAAATATGTTGATGGTTGATGTTATTGTTACATGATTGCTTGGTTGATAACACCATGTTTTTGGAGACTATTCTAAACAATGCATTTTGGTAATCTTGTCCTGACCAGTCTTGCATAAAGTTGTTGAAATTGAAACTAGTTTCAGTCTTCGTAATTGTTGTACTCATTTCAATATGTATCCTATGTAATAAACAAGAGAAGAAAAGGAAAATTCATTATTATTAAAGCATATGTTTCATGTTCTTTATTGATGCCCTTCTAGGTAAAAGCATGTTCTTCATACTTATAGGGTTTGTTAAGTATTACTGTCATGAGTCAAAGGAGTCACCATCATGTTTACAAGACCCTTCCGGGTAAAATATAATTGTAAAAGGAATTATTTTGAGTTTTCAAAGTCTGGGAAACTCCAAAAGTACATGTGAGCCCTAAAAGTTACAGTTCAACCAAAAGGAGGGAATTCGACCCCTTGAGAAGGCTATATAAAGGAGCAATTCAACTTCATTTGGTAATCACTCATCCACAAGTTCGATCTATCAAGAAAGAAGGTTGATGTGAAGTTGGGAGAAGCAGAAAAGTAGAGCAAAGGTCTAGGAGAAGAAATAAGGATGAAATATCTTGTTTTTGGGTTCTATCTCTCTCACACATGAGAAGTTCTAGGGTTTTTGGTACTGCAGAAGGAGGCCAAAGTTGCAAGTCTTAGTTGTAGAAGGACGAAGTGAAAAATCTTGTAGCTAGAAGGAGGCAAACCCTACCTTGACCTCTTTGACCTTGAGAAGAGATGTCTTGCTCTAGGAAGGTCTCAGGAGGAGGTAGAATTATGGTTTCCATAGAAGTCGCAAGGCCAAAAGTGCAGGATCAAAGTTGTAGTATGAGTTGCAATATTGAGGCTAGTACGTCAAAGTTGCAGTATTGAAGCTAGTTGGTGTGGAAATAAGGAAAGACTTGATATATGGATGAATTGCTACTTGGAAAAGGACTTGGTCTAGGGCTTGGGTCTTTGTGTCTCAATTGAAGCAGATTCTATAAGAAGAGAAGAGTTTTCTGGGGTTTCCCATTTGAGGGTTTTTGCCTTAGATGAGAGCCTAATTTTTGTGTCCTCTGTTTTTGTTTCGTTCTTGATATTTTTTTAATGAAAATATCTAACTAAAGAGCATAAAGAATATTAATTAAGTCCCCAAGCAAATATTGAGGTTAAAAAAAATAAGAATTGATAAGCTGCCACATTGCACATTTCCCAACATCGTATCAAAGCTAAGGTGAACAAGGAAGGAAACTGGAAGGACACTATAAGGAATTAATTTTCAAAGGGAAGGAAAATATAAACTCCTGAGAAAATACTGAAGTTGAAAACTCATTGGTAGACCTCTTTAAAGGAAGCATCAAAATATCTTATAATTCATCACTCTTGGAAGCTATTATTGGAAGAATATAAGCGAACATCTTTCAAGGAAGTCACTTTAAGGATCTTGAAGGCATCAAGAAGGTTGGAGGCATCATAAAGGAGAATCTTGGGTATCAAGAAAGTATCATATTATTAAATCATGTCTAAATCTAGAGGTCATATTGGTTCTTTCTACAAGGAGAGAAATAAGATCGTTGGAGCATCTAATTATCTAGCATGGAAGAAAAGGGTTGACTTGATACTAACAAAAAAAAAAGTAATGGAGTATGTTACTGGGGAAATTACTGAACATAGAAAAGACAAGATAGAGAACTAGAAAATTACAATAAAGGTGAAGTAAGGGCTTAAAGGACCATAATTGAATGCATTAAAGATTCTCTTGTTCCATTTGTTGCAAATCTGAAAACTTCCAAGGCTATGTATGACAAGCTAGTGAACTTGTACTCTATAAGTACATAAGGAGAAAATATGTCTTTATGGAATAAGTTATATAAAATGAAGAAATCAAATGATGAGGATATGGAATCCTTTCTCACGAAAGAGCTAAGAGACCATATGCAAGGACTTGGTGAAACAATATTTGATTCAGAAGTGGCAATATGTGTATTGAATGCACTGCCACTAGAATGGAGCAGCTTTGTAACAAGCATCTACTCCAAGAAAGATTCAACTCCTTTTGATGAGTTGTGCGCTCAATGCATTATGGAAGAATAGGGTATAAAGGTAAAATATGACATTGGATGATATGAGTAGTCTCAAGCCTTTCTAACTCTAGTCAAGAAGCCGAAGAATGGAAACTTTGGAAAGTCCAAGAAGAAATATATGTCCAAGGTTCAATGCTTTAAGCAAAATGGGCTTGGACGCTTTAAGAGTGACTATCCAAGCCTACATATTAACAAGAGAAAGGAAAGGAGTAAATCACATGTAGCCGAGGAAATGGGAGAACCTGAGAAGAAGCCGAAGAAGGAATAAGTGAAGGACCTTCACTATTTGAAAAGGAATCTTGGTTGGTTCTTGGTAAAATTAGCCTTTCCTTTAGAATAACATGCATTTTTTTAGAAAAGTTTTGATTTTTGCATAACATCGTAGAGAGAAGCATGTGATAGTTGCATAAATAGAGCCTACTTGGTTAAGTTGCTTTGTAGAAGTCATATAGTCTTTATAGATGGATAAATAGACCATTTTTGCATACCTTTCATCCAAGGATTATCTAAAATTATGTTAGAGGTAATCATCCTGCTTTGATGGATCATTATGATCTTGGAAGAACCATCATTATGAAAGGTTCTTGAGAGAAGCACTATGATAAATTCAGTATACATTCCGTGTAATGTGGAAGTAACACTAGTAAAGGGATGAAGGAATGCAATGGATCAGGGATAAGGATGTAGGCTCTTTGTGATATATATATATATATATATATATATATAGAGAGAGAGAGAGAGAGAGAGAGAGAGAGAGAGAGAGATGATGGGATAAGAAGCGACTCCTGGATAAGATTCATGTAGAATCTTGTAACATGCTTAGTATGATTGTATGATGTTTAAAAGGAATAATTTCACTTACTTAAGGATCTCTCTAGAAATATGTAAAATAATTATTAACATCTAATATAATTTCCATAGGAAAAAGTTGTAACTTGGTAATCAAGTTTGATCCTTGCGCACTCTAATGCATGAAGGAAGATTCATATATATATATATATAATATATATATAGAGAGAGAGAGAGAGAGCTAGATGATGGGATAAGAAGCAACTCTTGGATAAGATTCATGTAGAATCTTGTAACATGATTAGTATGATTGTATGATGTTTGAAAGGAAGAATTTGACTTACTTAAGGATCTCTCTAGAATATGTAAAATAATGATTAACATCTAATATAATTTCTAGAAGAAAAAGTTATAACTCGGTAATCAAGTTCGATCCTTGGGCACTTTGATGCATGAAGGAAGATTCATACGGAGATGGACCATGAGGATGTTGATGAAACGAGAAGGTCATCATGATGAAGTAAGTCTGATTTTCATTATTGTTGGTTATCTGGTTAATATATTATTTTTTCTACCTGGAAGAATGTTGCAGGAATATGTGATCGCACTTGTGGCAAGTTCAAATGTATGGATGCATAATATTAAGGGGAGCTCAATATCTAGTACCCAACAACTGTAAAGTCAAGATGTGGACATCTTGGGATTAAAAGATAGCAGTGCAAGAAGATAACATGAAGGTCAAAGGAATATCACTTTCAAGAGGAAGCTATGATAAGATTGAATTTTGGAAAGGCTCAATATAATGCCTTCATCTATGATGATGAAGATGGAAGTGATGAACAAGAAGAATGACCTGGAAGCTGTCACACAATTGAAGAGTGAAGATGACTCCTTCATACCATGAAAGGAAGAAAACTTGAGATGGGAAGAAGAGAGGGAGCCATGCAACTATGAAGATCAAGAAGCTAGTACTCTTATGAAGAAAATCTATAAGGCTTGTGATGTTGACTTCCCAAATAGAAAAGAAGTTTGGATCTCCTTTAGTTTTAAGAGGGAGTAGAAGGAGTCTCCTTGAATAGGAGTAGGGATCTATTCTCTAGTCAAAAGGAGAATAGGCCTGATGTACGATCTGGTTGAGATGGAGTGATGTTAGACATGACACGTGCATTCTCTTATTCAAGTGACGAAGAAATAATGACAGAAGATAGGATAAGCATCTATATTTTCCTTGAGGATAAAACATCCAAGAAAGGAAATGAATCAATAGTCTTTGAGGATGTGATAGGTATCGAAGAGAAGAGTGATCAAAGAGTACCAAAATTCTTTGAGGACTTAGGATTGGAGATACAAGATGAGAATATTCCTAAAAGGACATACCTTGTAGACATTCAGATGGGGTATGTACCTTGCAGAGGTAGTGCGATATCACACGTAAAGCCTCTCAACATAATACTCTTGATTAAAGTATAGCTTGTCTAGTTAGCCCTTTGAGACAATGCTGGTCATAATGATGTTGCTTACAATATGGCTTATCAATCTGACTCTTCTTATGAGAACTCTTCAATTTCAGAATGATGTTGTACAATTATGAATACCTCCCTACTTAAGAGGTAGTGTTGAAAATGTAACTAGTTTAAGTCTTCATAATTGTTGTACTCATTTCAATATGTATCCTTTGTAACAAACAATATAAGAAAATAAAAAGTTATTATTATTAAAGCATGGGTTTCATGCTCTTTATTGATGGTCTTTTAGGTAAAATCTTGTTCTTCATGCTTCTAGGGTTTGTTAGGTCTTATGATTTATTTTCATGAGTCAAAGGAGTCAACATCACGTTTACAAGACCCTTACAGAAAAATGTAATTTTAAAAATAATTATTTTGAGTCTAGAAAGTTTTGGAAACTCCAAAAGTACAAGTCGGCCCTAACAATTATAAGTTGGCATAAAGGAGGGAATTTGACCCCTTGAAAAGGCTATAAAAAGGAGAAGTTCAACTTCATTTGGTACTCACTCATCCACAATTTCGATATATCAAGAAAGAAGTTCAATCTGAAGTTGGAAGAAGCAAAAAGGAAGATCGAAGGTCTAGGAGAAGAAAGAAAGACGAGATATAATATTTTTTGGCTCTATCTCTCTCAGACGTGTGAAGTTCTAGGGTTTTTGGTGCTGCAGAGAAGAGCTGTCTTTCTCTAGGAAGGTCTCAGGAGGAGGAAAAACCAGGATTTCCATAAAAGCTGCAAGGCTGAAAGTGAAGGATCAAAGTTTCAATATTGAAGCTAGCAGGTCGAAGTTCTAGTACTGAAGCTGGTTGGTGCAAATTCAGGGAAAAACTTGTTGGAGGGTTGACTTGGTACTTGGAGAAGGACTTGGCCTAGTATTTGGGTCTTTGTGTCTCAATTGAAGCAGATTCTATAAGAAGAGAAGAGTTTTATGGGTTTTCCCCTTAGAGGGGTTTTTCCCTGGCTGAGAGCCTAATTTCTGTGTCCTCTATTATTATTTTGTTCTTGATATTTTTTTGATGAAAATATCTAACTAAAGAACATAAAGAAGATTAATTAAGTTCACAAGCAACTATTAAGGTTAAGGAGAATAAGAACTGATAAGCTACCACATTGTACAATTTTCCAACAAGACTTTTGTTTCTGTACCTTTGTGCATGGAGGATGTTTGGAAATGATAAAAAGGATCTTAGGAATTAACTCAAAGAGAATCATTTGCAGTCTGTTGTGACTACTACTCTAGTAAACATAATGAAAGGTTTATGCAATGGTTTCCTTATAGGAGAAATAACTTTGTATATGAAATCAATTTCAAATGTAGAAGTGGCTTAGGATCATAGTTGCAGAAGTGTCCCATAATTTGTTGATGTAGTATATCAGACCCAATTATAAGTGATCTCAAAATTGTTATGAGGTTCCAAACTTTGAAAGAAAGTGCTAAAATGTGAATGGGACTGAAAGAAATACGAAAGACCAAAGATGGCTAGAGTATCATCATGGTTCATCAAGATGTTAGTAGTGGGGTCATTCAAAGCATACAAATTGTATGGTGACTGTATCTTTTATGAAAGGAGGAGTTTGAAATTTCATTAAATTAATTTTGTGTGTCTATTCGAGTAGGAGGCATTTAGAATACAAACATACATTTGAAATACTATTCATTTGGAAGACCTTTCATTTCCCTGCTAAGCATTTGGTTATGCAAATGTCAGCTCCAACTTTGAGAAGAATATGAAACAAATGAGTAGACCACCTTTTCAGTTTCAAATCCCTATGTTAGAATACAAAGAGACAACAAGTTATATATAGATGAATATTTGGAATGCATAATTGAAATTTGATTGGAGTGTGAAAGACCTAGTTTGTGAATTACCTGGCAAATAAAGGAAGAGTAAGAGGAGTAGAGGAGATAAACAACTATAAAGGGGGCAGAGATAGAGTACAAAACAAAGCCACATAAAAAGAAGAACTCATAATTCAAAGATTAGGTAAATCAACAAAGTAAATTTATAATCTTGTTAGGAGATTGGTGTCTCATTTAAGGTTGTAACTTGAAAAAGAAAAGGAAGCAATTCAATTTTGTTGCTATATTACCATGAATAAAATTGTGGGTAGTTCCTGAATCAATCAAAACTACTACCTTTTTCTTCTTGATATGTCCTTCTATCTTGATGGTTTGAGGAGTGGTAATTCTAGGCAATTCATTACAAGATATGGCTGGATTCATTTCTTCTTTATCTAGGCTTTGTTCCCGGAGTATATCCTCTTCTTTTGACCTTTCTTGTTCCTTTTATTCTTCCTCTTCACAATCTATGTAGAATAATTTCTTCTCAGCATACTTATGGCCTTTAGTGTATTTGCTATCACAACTGTAACAAAGCCCTTTTGCTCTTTTTTCTTCCAATTGTTGTGGTGTCAACCTTATAGGTTGTGGAAGGCTAAGGGAAACACCACTTCCATCTTTATAGTTGTGAGTGGTAGGCTTCCTGGTTACCATAATTTTGCTTTCCATTTTTCTTGCTAACCTGAATGCCTTCTCCAATGAATCAGGTTCCCAAAGGCGAACATCATGTTGGATATTCTCCTTTAACGTCCCTATGAACACATCAATCCTATGCTCCTCTGGAATATTTTTTACCCTTATGTTTAATTTTTGGAACTCCTCAATGTGCTCCATCATTGAACCCTTTTATTTGAGACTTATCAATTGGCTAAAAAAAATGTTGCTTTTTGTATCCTCATAATGTGCTCTCAATTCTTTCGTAAAATTTGCCCAAGTGACAATTTATTTATGAGAGCAAAGCCATTGATACCATAAAAACTGATTTGGTTCCAAATATAAAGTTGCAATACGTACCTTTTGTGTGTGTTGCACATTACTGAGATAAAAAAATGTTGAAAACGCAACAAGATGATGGAGCTTAGTGAAAAGAAGTCACCTTCACTAAGTGGTCCCGCTAGTCATTTTTGGCACAAAGTCTATTTTTAGACATATGCATCATGGTCTATGAGTTGTAGGATGATGTTTATGGATGATTGGTCATGTTGGGAAAAATAGATGGACTTCTATTTTTGGTTCACATGGTGTGATCAGAGTCTATTTTTAGACTGCCAGACTAAAAATAGAAACAGTCAAATATTATTAGCTCTTAGTAATATTTGGACTCTAAACATTATCTTATTCTCTTGGAGCACTTCAGTTCGAGCTAAGGATGTGGCACATGTAGCTGACAGAAGGAAATACGCTTTTCTTATGTGTTATTTGAGCTATTGCATGGAGAACTTCAGTTAGAACTCATGCATGTGAGTTCTGTGGAGTTGGATGTGGAGTTGATGGAGTTATGTTCAGTTGAACTAGTTGTATTCAGTCTAACTGAAGAATACACTAGTGATGAGTTGTGTGAATTAAATATTAATTAATTCACTAATTATTAATTCATAAAGAAACTAAAGAATACATCAATTAACTCAGTGCATGGACAGTTCAGTGGAGACAGGTGTTAGAGGTAAGTGAAAGGGTGAGTTGCTACTATCAGTTGTGCATGAGATTTGCACAATCAATGGTTCTAAGTTATGCCAATGAGGATTGCGCAGTATGGGCCAATACCAAGTGATTATAGCCTCTGCTCACGTGATTTCCAGTGTGGGTGATTCCCTTGAAGCATTGTGCAATGGAGGCAGGCAAGCAGCGGAGGAGATTTGAGCCAGTGATTGATTCAGATCTGAGCTAGTTTGTGTGTAACAGGTGGAAATAGTACTGAGTACTTGCGAGGAGTATTGTACTATGTATTGTTACATGTTCTCAATCAATATAATATACAGATAGTTGGGGTTTTTAGCTTTATGCTTTCCCCGGGTACATACTGTGTTGATATGTGTGATTGATGCTTTTATGTGCGCATGTGATTGATGTTTCATTGTTTTTAATGCTGCTAAATTGATGATCAACGTAAAGGAGGTTATGTATTATGCATGTATTCCGCAATTAGTGTATAATTGGGATAATCTCTGTGAATACGTGTCATATTATTCAAAATTTCTACATGGTATCAGAGCTGTTGATCATCAGATCTATTATTCAGGAAGTGTTTACATTTTATTTCTTCAGGCAGAGTCTATAATCGGGCCAGGTAGCTTCTGGATTCATCCTTCTTTTGGAAAGTGAGATATCCGGTGAATGCCCATACAGTCGATCTCTGTACAAGAAATACTTCGTTCTCATGAATTTTAGATCGGAAGCAGTTGAGTTTTGAGCTGGTGGAGTTCGAATTTGCAACAGTGTTTTCTTGGTGTCAAAGTTGAAATGTCTTTCAACGGATTGCGATTGGAGTATGCCCTTGAGGGCAGCTCGAACTATATTACATGGAAGGACAGGATGGAGGCGGTGTTAGATGATAATGGGTTGAAGGAGTTCATAGATGCGGATGTCCCAAAACCTACTGATGCTGCTCAAGTCGGGGATTGGCAAAAGAAGACAATAAAGTGTCGAAGGATTCTGTTGGAGGGCGTGAGGGATCACATTGTGTCCAGCCTCCATGGAAAGGCTTCTCGATACTTGATGTGGAAAGCATTGACATATCTATTCCAAAGCAAGAGCGACCAGAGGAAGTTGGCGCTCAAGGATAAACTCAGAAACATAAAGTGTGAGAAAGGCGACAGTATGCCCAAGTATCTCACGAAGTTCACCCAATGCCGGGTTGAGCTGGGAAGTGTGGGGGTGACTGTTGATGATGAGGACTTGGTGAGCTTGGCTCTACTTGGTCTTCCGAAGAGTTGGCATTCCTATCAGGATTCTGTCAATGGTCGGGAGAAATTGCCAGGATGGGAGAGACTGTGGTCAGATCTTGTGCAAGAGGAGATCAGGCGCAATACCAGGGAAGGATCTTCATCAAAGGCATTTGATGAAGAAAATTGCGCTTTGGCTGCCAAAGAAAAGAAGGGGAAGAACAAGAAAGCTTCTCATTCCAGTGCGAAAGGTAAGAAGCAGGACATGTCCAAGGTGAAGTGCTTTCACTATCACCAGCACAGACACTATGCCACAAATTGTCCGTAGAAGAAGAAAAATAAGCAAGCTGTTGGATCTGCAGCGGGAGAGGCCTTAGCCTTGTAGTTTGAGCTGGATTTTTCACTGATCGCATGCTTGGTATCAAGTGTGATGGGATCGGTATGGTTCTTGGACAGTGGTGTGTCTTTTCACATGATAGGAGATCGAGATTTGTTTTCTGATCTGGATGAGAAAGATCTTGGAGTGCACATCGAGATGGGCGATGATGGTAGATACAGTGCGACCAGTATCGATTCCATTTCCTTTGAGAGGGAGTCTGGTAAACCCTTCGTATTGAAGGAAGTGATGCATGTTCCAGGATTGAAGAAGAATCTTATCTCTATGGCGATGTTAGAAGACAAGGGATATGATGTTGTTTTCAGCGAGGGAAAGGCTTTCCTGCGCAGTAAGACAATTGGAGAAACCCGAAAGATAGGGGTTCGAGTCAAGAACCTTTATCAGTTGCATGTAGATGGCTCCGCAGTAATGGCATGCAAGGAAAAAGGAGTGGTGAGCCGGGATGATGGCAAGCTGTGGCACCAGAGATTGGGCCACCTTGACCATGGAGCCTTGAAGATACTGCAACAGATTTCTGCTGGGCTTCCTAAAGGCACTCTTGCGCAGTCAGATTAGTGCAAGGGGTGTATTTTGGGAAAATTGGTGAAGGCCACCTTTCACGAGAAGGATAGTTGTACCACGGCGATCCTTGAGAGAATTCACACAGACGTGTGTGGACCTTTCTCAGTAGCTTCGACAGCAAAGCACAGGTACTATGTGATCTTCGTTGATGATTTCTCTTGAAAGTGCTGGATCTTCTTCATGCAGAAGAAGAGCGAGACATACTCAAAGTTCTGTGAGTTCAAAGGATTGGTCGAGAAGGAATCAGGGTAGAAGGTGAAGGCTCTTAGGAGTGACAATGGTGGTGAATTCATCTCTGGCGAGTTCAAGGACTTCTGCAGTGTAGAAGGGATTCGAGGAGAGCTCATAGCTCCCCATAACCCACAGTAGAACGGGGTTGCTGAGTGGAAGAACATAACGATCGTGGGTGCTGCACGGGCGATGTTGCATGATCAGAGCCTACCCCTTCACTTGTGGGCGGAGGCATGCAATACTGCAGTATATGTGCAGAACCGTTGTCCTCACAAGATACTTGGCATGAGTACACCCGAGGAGGCTTATTCTGGTAAGAGGCCTGATATTTCCCATTTGAGGATTTTTTGTTCTCCTGTTTACATGCATGTGATGAAGGATGCCAGGAAGAAGTTGGAGCCGAACGCAGAGGTTGGGATATTTGTGGGGTACACTGATACGCCCCACAATTATCATGTGTATTTTCCAGACAGTCGCAAGACTGTTGTGTGATGGGATATAAAATTTCAGGAGGAGAAAGCCATGAAGTGTTCGCTTGAGAGGGAGCCACACTTGCATGCAGATGAGGAGCTATTAGTTCCTAAAGATGAGCTTCAGGATGTGTATCAACCACAATATGAAGTTCATGGAGTGGAAGAGACCACTCATGCAGCGCCAACCATCAGAGGGCGAAAGCGCACTACAGAAGCTGAACGACTGGCTCGAGATGTAGAGAAGGTTGTAGGACCACCTACAACAGAGCGCAGACAAAGACAGTCACCTGATCGGTACACTGGATACATGGCTTTTGTGTGCAAATGTGTCGTGATTGAGCCATCCTATTTCGAGGAAGTTGTGGAGGATCCCACATGGGTAGATGCCATGGTGGAAGAGTATGATTCAATTGTCAGAAATAGTGCATGGGAGATTGTCCCAAGACCGGAGGGGAAGTCAGTGGTGGGTTCGAGATGGATCTACAAAGTGATGCAGATGGGGTGGCACATCCATCAGATGGATGCGAAGACTGCGTTCCTTCCTGGAGGTTGGAGGAAGGAGGATGCTACTTCAGCGGAGGTAGTGGATGCCACTGTTTATCGACAGTTGGTGGAGTCGCATGTGTGCAGGCTCAACAGAGGCACATCGGGATATGGATCTTAGTACAGAAAGGAGGATGAGGTGAAGCTATGTGGTTTCACGGATGCAGATTGGGCAGGGAGCCCAACGGATGTAGATATCGACATCAGGTACCTTCATATCAGAGATTGTGTGCAGCGGAGAATCATGTTACTTTCATATATTCCCACAGAGGATTAGGATGCTGATATCTTGATGAAGGCGCTCACCAGGAGAAAATTCGAATAACACAGAGACAGGATAGGGGTTGCAGATAATCCATATCTTGTTGAGAGGGAGTGTTGAAAATGCAACAAGATGATGGAGCTTAGTGAAAAGAAGTCGCCTTCACTAAGTGGGCCCGTAGGCTATTCTTGGCACAAAGTCTATTTTTAGAATATGTATATTTTTAGACATATGGATCATGGTCTATGAGTTGCAGGATGCTATTTGTGGATGATTGGTCATGTTGGTAAAAATAGATGGACTTCTATTTTTAGACATATGGGCGGAATCTATTTTTAGACTACCCGGCTAAAAATAGAACAGTCGAATATTATTAGCTCTTAATAATATTTGGACTATAAACATTATCTTATTCTCTTGGAGCACTTCAGTTCGAGCTACAGATGTGGAACATGCAACTGCCGGAAGGAAATATGATTTTCTAATGGGTTATTTGAGCTATTGCATGAAGGACTTCAGTTAGAACTTCAGTGATTGAGTTCTGTGGAGTTGATTGAGGAGTTGATGGAGTTGTGTTCAGTTTGACTTAGTTGAACTAGTTGTATTTAATCTAACTAACAAATACACTAGCGATGAGTGATGTGAATTAGTTATTAATTAATTCACTAATTAATTAACTCATGAATCAACTGAGGAATACATCAGTTAACTCAGTGCATTGACGGTTCAGTGGAGACAAGTGTTAGAGATGAGTGAAAGGGAAAGACGACTATCAGTTGTGACTAGAGTTGTGCATGTGATTTGCACAATCAGTGGATTGAGTTTGCCAATGAGGATTGCGTAGTGTTACACAAGGGAAATACGAGTTTGGATCAGCCATTCTCATTCTATTCTCAAGCAGGATTGTGCAGTGGAGGCAGGCAAGCAGCGGAGGAGATTTGAGCCAGTGATTGATTCAGATCTGAGCTAGTTTGTGCGTAACAGGTGGAGATAGTGCTGAGTACTTGTGAGGATTATTGTACTATGTATTGTTACATGTTCTCAATCAATATAATATACAAATAGTTGGGGGTTTTCAGCTGCATGCTTTCCCCGTGATATACTGTGTTGAATATGTGTGATTGATGCTTCAATGTGCGCATGCAATTGTTTCTTAATACTGCAAAATTGATGATCAACGTAGAGGAGGTTATGTATTATGCATGATTTCGCAAATAGTGTATAATCAGGATAATCTCTATGAATAAGTGTCATATTATTCAAAATATCTACACACCAATATCTCCCGAAGAAGGGAAAGGACTAGGATTCCCCCCAAGGGGAATTCCTTGATTGGTGGACTCCATTACCTCAACCTAAAATCAAAGAAGGAACAGGGATGTTATTCCAAATTAAAAAAATTTTATGACGCTTTGACACAACTTTGCTTTTTCAATTTTTAAGAGTCGATAAAAATCTAAAGGTGACTCTTGTCGCCTTCGATTTTTAATGAGCCTAAAGTGACAAGTGCTCGGATAGCCTTTTCTTTTAAGGAGTCGAAAAGGAATGAAAGTGACTACTTTGGAAATCTAGACAGAGGGATTACCAAACCAATCGCAAAACTACAATATACACCTTGGTGGTAAATTAAAGAGAAATTACCAAGGACTTTACGCACGACAGTCGATCTTCCCGAATGCTGTGTTCAGTGCATTGCGATCGATAGGGCGACAGACACGACTTCCTAAGGATAAAGGATATCAACCTATTGTGGTCTCCCAATATAGACTCGATGGTACGGGGAGCACAAGTGCGTACTGGCACTTGTCGTATCAAAGAGGAGGAATCACCCAACCTTCAATGAAAACGATAGTTACTAGGCTTTACGACGTAGGAACACGTCTCTAGCATAGACTTCTAGATGTGTTGCGTTAGGTTCCAAAGCATTTTTATGTTCATTGAGGTTTATTTTAGAGTTTATCTTTTTTGAAAGTTTGCCTTTCAAGGTTCACCGCGTGATGTAGATGTAAAATTCTTAAATATGCAATCTAAAATGATAAATAATCGCTTGTTTTCTTTTAGCAATGAAAATCCTAGCTACTAAGGAAAGAGGAGTACGATTCTTTCAACAGAGAGCAAAGAGCACACACTAAATGCACTTTTCCTAAATCATTTTCCGCATGCAGTCTAAATGAAAATGCACATGCTTGTATTGTTTTTTACGTTTCCTTAATGTGAGAATGCCAAAAAGGAAAACTAAGTACAGATCTGAACTATTTTCTTCAAAGCGACACTTCAACAATTTCTTTTCAAAATGAAAGGAAGACTAAAACGACACTTTCGATTTCGGACGGAAAACTGTTTTCGACACTTCAAATATTGACAATTCAAATCAAATACAATGACAAAAGTACAATCAACTATCTAAAAGAGGAATACTTTATGACACTCTTCTTCTTGACTTAAAACGACAATTACGACACTTTTGAATAAAAAAGAAAAACGACAGTTCGATTAAGCTATTCTTGACAAAGGAGGACTGTAAATGATGAAAAATACATTAAAAACATTCACAAATCCTGATCAATGGAGGCTGAATAATGTAATGAAAGAAGGCTTCATCAATGAGACATTGATCATAAGCAGCAAAACTACTGAATAGAGCTGAAAACAAGGAGAAAAAACCAAATTCCAAAGAGGAAAACAGTATCATTCAATCATCGCACCTGTCCTTAAGAGAAATAGGGATGCATGTCACCTGCAACACACGGGAGGTGTGATGCATACAGGCTACCAGTTATAGATAGTGCGATGGGCCAAGGAATGAAATTGAGTTTGGTTTTTGCTCAAAATTTGTAGCTAAGTTCAGTGATTTAAGCTAAGCTATGATATACTATAAAAACAAAGTACAGGGGTATGATATTAAGAGGTTATTGAGCTACCACCAGGGCACTTAAGATATTTGCAAGTCAGATGTTCAGTTCATAAACCAACCCAGATATTGACTAAAGCAGCATTGATCTACTTTGCACTTGCATAGCAAGAGCAGTTCGAAGGCTAGCTGGCTTAACTTTAGGCTCCGTCTGTAGTTTATAAAACAAACAACAATAACAAACAAACAAACTAATCGTTCCCCAGTGGAGTCGCCATTTTGTTTCTGGGAAAACTATTGTCTTTTCAATCTGCTAGTCCCATTAAGATGGGTAGCTATCTTAGAAACAAACAATCAAAGAAAATTGTGATTTCCTTTATGGATGATAGATAAGAGAGAAGCAAAGAGCAGCAACTTGAATCTTCTGCTTGGCTCCTTGCTTGTTTCCTCTCTCCCTTGATAGAGTTTGCCACTCCTCTCCTACTTGTCCCACTTTAGAGAATACCTGTAGAGGCTAAGCAGCAAAACACCATCAAAGCATCTTTATCTATAATACCATAAACAATGCAGAATCAGAAATACATTGACCATACAATTGCATTCACAAATAACAAGATTCACAAATACACGATTATATGGAGGAAAACTCAAATAACTTTATTAATAGTAGAACAGAGGATTACAAACCCAACTGTCTGATCCAGCATCAAAGCCCTCTTCACCTCATGAAAAGCAAGATCACCCAACAATACAATGTTCCTTCTCAAAGAGAAACCAACAAAACTTCCTTACAAATTACAAAATTCTAGCCTCCAGATCTCTCAGATGAGGGATCCATATATAGATGTCTTGCAAGGGGGTGAGTCAGCTCTGGGTTTTTGATTAATGTCATTCCACTGATAGTTCTTGGTTCCACTTGGAGATTTCTTTGATCTCTTACTCATCCCTGTGTGAATTCAGAGAGGCAAGTTTCATAGGAGAAGTTTCTAGAAGATTCCATGAGCATCCACTTAGCAAAATGTCTTTTCCATTTGTCTCTTCTTGCTCATTGCACCCACAGAAGGCTCTTTCAGTATGCATTGCACCTGGCTAGTGTAGCAACAAGTATGCATCACACCTTGACCATGAAGCAGTGAGTATGGTCCAGTTTTGGCCAGTTCTGAGTAGTTTTTCAGGTGGAATTTCTGGGAAATGATGTAATCAGTTGACCATGATCCTTTAGGGTATGAAACAACACTTTTAGGGATTGAAGAGCCCTTGGTTTATCGACATATATGATTGGGGTTGCAGTGCCCAAATATGTCTAAGTAAGGTCGCCATTTCTTAAGTGCATATGGTATTGCCAACATTTCCTTCTCATAAATAGCTTGCTTGAGATGTAGCAGTAAAAATACCCAATCACCTACATCAAAACGTTTTTTACTATGAAGTTGATCTACCTATTGTTTCATTCGATTTTGCACCAAAGTTGCGTTATCCTTTAAAAGTTGGAGAACTTTTTGTTGATGCTCGATGCGATCTTTCACTGCTTGAAACTTTTTCTTCTTGATATGTCCTTCTATCTTTAGAGTTGAGGAGTGGTAATTTCTTCCAAACCTTTACAAGATATGGTCGGATTCATTTCTTGATGCTCGATGTGATCTTTCACTTCTTGATATGCCCTTCTATCTTGATAGTTTGAGGAGTGGTAATTCCGACCAATGAATTACAATATATGGTTGGATTCATTTCTTATTTCTCGATGTGATCTTTCACTTCTTGCACCTTTTTCTTCTTGATATGTCCTTCTATCTTGAGAGTTTGAGGACTGGTAATTCTTGCCAATGCTTTATAAGATATGGTTTGATTCATTTCTTCTTTCTCTGGGGTTGGGTCGTGGCTTATATCCTCTTCTTTTGATGTTTCTTGATCCTTTTCTTCTCCTCTTCATACTCTATGTAAAATAATTTCTTCTCAGCACACTTATGACCTTTAGTGCATTTTCTATCACAATTGTAACAAAGACCTTTTTCTCTTTTTTCTTCCAATTGTTGTGGTGTAACCCTCGTAGGTTGTGGAAGGCTAGGAGAAACAACACTTCCATCTTTATAGTTGTGAGGGGTATGCTTCCTAGTTTCCATAATTTTGCTTTCCACTATGT
>APFE030725478.1:9406-30788 GCA_000404065.3 Pinus taeda
CATAATATCAAGCTATCCATGGGAGAATATGTATTGAATAGCCCAATTCTTTCCATTCCAATGGGTGGTGCTAATGTTTTACTAGGAGTCCAATGGCTACAATATTTAGGTATGATAGCTTTTAATTTTCAAGAAATTTTCTTGAAATTTTTTTGGGAAGGAAAGGAAGCTTAATTGAGGGGTATCGAAGGAAAACCTAGAAAGGTAATCAACTCTAACAGCATGACAAAGCTTCTAAATAAAGAAAACAGAGTGTAACTACACAATTATCTTCACTAGAGGATCCCACATCGAAATCATGTATTTATTCAGATCTCCAAAATGTTTTGGACAATCATTCCAAGGTATTTGAGACTCCCAAAGGCCTCCCACCTTTTCGTGATCATGATCATGCTATTCATTTGATTCCACGAAGTGTTCGTCCAAACATCAAGCCTTACATATATCCATATGCCCAAAGGAGTGGGAACTCATTCAAAAGTTGTAGAAGATCCCAATTCAAACAATATTGTGAGAACTTGACAAGGAAGGAAAAATCATATTGGAACCTAAAGCAGTCAGAGAACTGAGAAATCAAAAGCTACAAAACAGATCAATTTTAAAGTATCTCATCAAGTGGAAGAGCTTACCCACTGAAGATTCCACATGGGAGGATAGGAATTTATATAGAAGCATCAAGAACTACTCAAGCATTGAGGACAACACTTTTTGAAGGAGAGGGGCATGTTATGTCCCTATACTACTAGTGTAACCCCTTATTTTTATTAGTACAACCCCCTTATTATATTGTTATGCCCATGTAGTCCCCATATTGTTATTATTGTGCCTCATAGAAGCCCACTATTTTTATTATTGTGTCCTTACATTATTATTGTTATGTCGGCTCTAATTATATTATGACCCCTTAGACTCCTATATATAGAAAGGAGGCCTTGTCATTGAATCATCTAAGAATTGTTCATTTGTGTAATGTAAAGGAGGTTGCCCCCTCGAAGAGGCTTATTTGTAAGGCGTTGATATATCTTTTCTATCTTTTTGTGAGCTGGTTTCATAAGACAAATATTAAAATTATTTCCTTTCTCATAATTTTACTAACCATGTTAATTATTTATATACAATTTAAAAGTTTTATAATACATTGTAAATAAGTAAAAAAAGAAATATAGATAAGACCCAAATCACCATACATAATAAAATTCGATAGCTTAAATAATAGTATCTCAAAACAAACATGTGATTATCATGAGTCTTAGGTCATTCCTTTTAAGTAGTTGCTACCAAGAAACAAATGTCAATGATTTATATTTATGCATGTCTATAAAGAAAGTATTAAGATACAAATCCAATAATCCAAAAAGTGCTTATGCATTTGTCCATCATATTTGGATAAGGAAATTCTAGTATCAAGTTTGAAGTTAGGGTGGAAATCCCAAGTTGTCAATGTAGAGCTTAATATGTGTGTTGATCCATAAATAAATGATAGTAAAGAGTCTACATTCTTCCTCATTTGGAAAGTTGTCATTGCACAAAATCATGATGAGATAGAAAATCAAGATACTTTTATAGTCATTTAAAAATTAAATCTTAGGTGGGGAAATGAATAGGGTAAATGTTGAAAATTAAATGCTAGGTGGAGAAATGGCTAGGGTAGATGTTAAAGATCATTTATATAATTGTTTTTATCAAAGGGTGAAGTGTATAGTAGGTTTAGAAGGTGATGTGACATAAGAGTGTTGGGAGTGAGAGTTCCAAATCTTAAAGTTCATGTGTGTTTGGGTGGGCATTAATCTTATGGAACTCAATTTATAAAAATGTATGATGAATATAAGTTTACTAGGTTTACCCGATGGCTAAGAGAACCAAGAGAGGATAAAATCTATAAGGGTGGAGGATAGACCTCAAGGAACCTATTGAGTCAAAAAAATGTCCAACTCGGCATGAAGCCAAAAGAAGTAGAAACAAAGAATAGGGCATATCAGGTTGAAGAGAAGCTTCAAAAATAATTAACACCATGATGAATGGAATGAAAAATGTTTGGACTAATTGTTTAAAGTATAAGAAAAAAAGAATAATAACTCAAAACATATTTCTCATTATCCGCTTAGTGAAAAGTTGTTTTAGAAAATAATAATAATTCAAAAAATATTACTAACTTATACATTTTTCCAAAAGTCCTTTTATAAATTTTGCAATCGGTTTATAATTAATTTCTTGAGTAATTATATACAATTCAAGAATAAAGAAAATATTAGACTAAATGAAAAGTTGAAGAAATATTAATGTTAATAATTGAAATGTACATAGTTTGAGAGTCCAAAGCATGCAACTAACTCTTACTTGATGTATGTTGGGTGTAGCCCAACTTGGCTAGATTTTGGGAATGAATCCAAGTTTTGTGGAAGCGCACAACAGAAAAGATGTCATGGAGTACAAAGTGAAATGCATAGCAGAGCATGACGAATAGCACACAACAAAGTCACCACATAACATCGAGGCTTCATGGCAAAGCCTCTTCCTTTTTGTAAAAGCATTAAAATATTGTAAAGTTGTTGGTTTTGGGCCATAGTCCCTTGTATTTTGGAAACCATGGTATGAGGTCCATGATAATAAAGTGATGTAAATCCCTCATGTAATAGTAAATATAGGGATGAATAAATAAGGGAGGAATCATCGAATTGATCCAGATCTATTTTATGTGATATTTTTGTGGTCTATAATTTGGAGGAAGGGTGAAGATTTGCAGTTGTGTGTGCTGAGGAATGGGTCTACATCTTAGTCCACAGGCCGTTTGCAGCGTAGTACGTAGACCATATGCAGTTGTGTGCACAAGGAAGAACTATTTGTTGTACAAAATTCCATATTATAAGCAATAATTCTTGTGGACGTAGTCCCACATTGGGACGAACCATGGTAAAATTTGTGTCTCAAGTGTTTATTTGCTTATTATCTACACTTTATTTTAGTACTTCATAGTTTATGAATGTTTATGACGTGTTAAGTGATGAATGTGATTATATGAATTAATCTATAAGTATGAAGTAATTTGTTGATGCGAAGTTGTTTATAAGAATTAAAGCATAAGAGAATACAATGGTGCCACAATGCATTATCTCTCAGGCTGTAGAAACCTAGTTCTACAATCACCCATAGCCACCTCGGGTGAGACTATGATTTACTTATAGTTTGTTGCTGAAAGGGTCGATGTCTAAGGCTTTTGTTGGTGCAACATCCAAGTTGAACCTGGGTCAAGCCCAACATAAGCCAACAAATGGTTCCATTTCCAAGACTGGGATTTGTATGAGGGATATGTTTTGGCATCCATCGAATAAATAAATCCAAGAGTGGGTAGAACAAAAGGAACGAGAATTTGTAGACTAGGAAAACAAAAACCCTAAAATGTCATCTAAAAGGTGGTTACAGTGATATATTTTTTAATATCAGTACAAATTTTCTTCAGTTCATTTCATGTGGAGTTGTACAAGTGGATTTCAAGATTGACAGAAAAAAAAAAAAGAATTGTTTTAAAGGAGATGGACCTAAGCATTGGACTCTAGAATTGATACAAAAACTCAAGAACAATGATAACATAATTTCAAGAGCTGTTGATTTCTAGGTTGACAACATTATGGGAGGATTTATTACTGAGTTTGCAGTAGACTCGACGGTGTCCTACAGTGAAGCTGAATGGAAAATTTTCAAGGGACTGTGAGGTAAGTACTTGAGGTCTTTGAAATTATCGATTATAATGTTTTTGTGTGAAAAGGGAATTCTTTGAATGCAATCATATTAGTAGATTATGTTTGGAAAAATATCTGAAGAAAAGACTGGGACAACGCGAAGTGGAAAAAGGTATAGAGTAGACACTAAGAAAAGATACCGTGGCCAAGATATGAAGCTTTTCATAGAGACAGACTATAGCCCTATCCTGAGTGAATCCGAAGGTGAAGGAAAGTCCCCTGAGATCCCAAAGGAACTATGTAGTATTCACCCTTTCACCCTGAAAGTGAATCAAAGCTCGAATCTATCTAGATTTAGAAAAATTTTGGTTTTCCCCACCCCCGTACCCCTACCCCCGTACCCCCTCCCTCGGAGAAGAATGATGGTTGATGATATTAAATTTTTGATCTTTAAAGGAACTAAATCAAAGGATCCAAAGCAGTTATGGTTCTTATGCGAACCAGTATGGGTTGTGAAGTAGGTCCATGATGAAAATGTGAAAAAGGCCTAGCTTACCACAACATTCAGTGATCAATCATTAAATTCGTATATGAAATTTTCGAGCAACCAAATCAGGTCTTACACAAACATTAAATTGGCATTGGTGAAAAAATTCAAGAAACCAAAATCTAAGTCGCAGTGCATCACAGATTTAAAGAAGATCAAACAAAGACCAACTGAGTCAGTATGGGAATTTGATCAAAGGTTCAAGGTATTGTTGGATTAGGTGAGCTTCGATATAGCTCTGCAACAACACAAGGAATGGTTTATAGTTGCATTGTTGCAACACATCAAATTACCTTTGAAACAACAGAAAATAGAGACTCAAGCCAAAGATTTGGAGTTGGAAATGACATTAGAAGCCTCGCTAATAGGTGATACAAATGTCAGTATGCAGCAGATCGAGAGTCAACTGGTGAATTTGACTCTGCAATTACAAGATAAAAAATAGAAAAGAATTTCGCGACGAAGTGTGGTATACAAAATGCAAAGAAAAAGGTCTCTCCAAAGAGCAGTGTCCTATTTTTAGAAATTACATAGCTAGTGGAGCACCTAATCCTTTGACTGTTGGATCTAGTTTATGGTATGAGATATAGAGAACTAGAGGTGAAAATTGTTATGAATATTTCTATTTGTTACAAAAATATGTGCAGACTGCAAATAATTTATTTTGCAAGTTTTGTAAGTTGGTGGGACATGATGAAAATAAATATCATGCCTATGAATTGATGATGGATTGTAGTATTGATGAATACAGAATGCAAGTTGAAGAACAAGAACATGAAAGAAGTTGACAGTGTAGTGGCCTAGGTGGCTATGTAGTACAAGGTTGAGGTGGCAGAGCTAGTCGAGGTCGAGGTTAGATTATTTGTTATAACTGTACCTAGGCAGGTCACTTCACAATAGACTGTTAGAATCCAACTACGAGGTGTAAGTATTGCAAATAATTTGATCATGTATTAGAAGAGACTTTGGCACTTATAGAAAAGTGAAAGAAATAAAAATCCACAGTCGACACAAAACATCTTGATGATGACCATGAGACCAAGGATAGATGAACCTTGCATTAATATTGTAACAAGGAGTGGAGCTGCGATGGGAAATGACAAAGTAGATGGGAATAAGATAGTTGAAGATAAATGGGTTAGAAAGACTATAGAGAAAGCATCGATGTTTGATATTCACAAGGAAAAAGAATTCTTTAGGGAGGCGATGCGAAGCTTTATGGACGCAAGAGCTTCGACATCACAGCCAAAGAAAAATAATAACAATGACATAATAGCAGTTGCGATACAAGATATGGATCCAGATATTTTAAAATATTTCCTACAAACTTGTATGAAGTTGTTACAACACCAAAAAGTTATAGAAGGAATACAAGAATTGACAGACTCCTACGCATCTAAGGAAGTATTTTGGAGTGAAATTCATGAAGTAAATAATTTATATAGACAAAATTTTACTGGAAAGGAAAAGAGACTTAGTGCACAAATATGAGAATATGATATGGACCAAATTATTTTAGATATGGGATCTGAAGCTAATGTCCTAAACCAAAGTTTCAATGGTCACCTATTCAACTGAGAATGGTGAATCAACAAAATATTGTTCCTCTAGGAAGATTATCAGGCATTACAATGGACATTGAAGGGGTGTGCACTACAACAAATTTTAAAGTAATAGAAATTGTGGATGATATTAATACCCATCCTGCATTACTTGGACCCGATTGGGAATTTGCAACCATGGCTATAATCAACATTAAGAAGAGGCAAATTATATTTGAAAGAAACAATATGAGAGTGATCGTTCCCTTGGATCCATCAGAAGGAGCAAGGTATACTGAGCTAGTCAAAGAGCAGTAAAGCATAGCTAGTATAGATAGCATCTATCAAGTGACAGCCAAAGAGGAAGAATGAATTAATCCCATTGTAGATGGAAATTTGAGTTGGGAGCATGACAACACCCGGGTTTTAGATTCAGAAGAAGAATTAGAAAATTGGCAAAAGAGGTTACAAGAATTGTCTACAAGGCGATGTGCAAGAGTGGCTAAATCACTTCACTATTTAACCTCTGAGGCATGTAATTTTCCTTACTATGATGGTTTGGGTGATACAAATACTTTCATTAAAGAATATGAAGAATAGGTACCATAATTTCAAACATTGTTAGCCCTGGATATAGCTCTGAGAGCTACTCCTGCTAGATGGTAGGGTACGCATAAGAAGAATATAGGAACTAGGAAAGAATCTCGAAGGTTGATATGGGTAAGGTTTGGTTAGGTAGACATAGAATTCACAGATAGATATGATGGTCAAACTAATCCTAGAGAGCACATCCATCTTTGCATGACAACATGGAAGGAGATTCCATGAGAGGAATGGGTGCATGGGTTCATCCATACATTGGAGACAATTCCTCAAAACTGGTATCTAGAAATAGAACTTCAACATGGTACTGCGAGATGGGCATAGATGGTTGATGGGTTTATATTGACATTTAACTTGTAAGGTGACTGTCCATATATAGATTCAACCCTTCAGATAGTAAAACAAAATATTTTTGAGAATGAAACTCCACTCACTTGATAGCATGATTGGGCTACATAGCTACAAAATGTACTAGAATGCTACAACATTGTTGCAAAAGAATATGAAAACCCTCGAAATATTGACATATTAGAATCAAAAGGTTACCGCAAAGTGAATGGACCTAAGTTAGAAATTCCTAATATAAAGCACCCATTGAAGATAAAGAAAATAAATATAGGGTCAGAAGAGGAGCCGGAGTTTGAAATGGTAGGATATTATTGGGATGAAGAAAAAATCATCAAAGTAACAAATCTTCTGCATGAATACCAAGATTTATTTCCCACTAAGTTTTCAGGTATGAAGGGCCTGGTAGGAGATTTAGGAGTTATGAAGATTCCTATAAAGCTTGATGTGAAGCTAGTTAAGCAAAGGCCTTATAGACTGAATCCAAAGTAAAAAGGAAAAGTGAAGAAAGAACATGAAAAAATGATACCAGTTGGAATCATTGAACCTGTGGAAGAATCAGAGTGGGTAAGTCCTATGGTAGTACAAGAAAAGAAAAGACAAGGAGAAATCAATATTTTTGTTGATTTAAGGAAGTTAAATGATGCATGTCTACACGACCCATTCCCTATTCCTTTCAATGATGAAGTATTGGACAATGTAGGAGGCCAGGAAGCCTATTTATTTACAGATGGATTTTTAGGATACTATCATATTAGAATTGCACCCAACATAAGACCACCTTCACTACATAATGGGGTTCATATCAGTATATAATGATGCCTTTTGGACTGAGGAATGCCCCTGCCATATTTTCAAAAGTGGTGGTTATAGCTTTCAAAGAATATATTCACAAGTTTTTAGAAGTATACTTCAATGATTGGACAATATTTGGGTTATTGAAGAAACATGTTATGAGCTTAAGATTGATGTTCGACACATGCAGGAACTATCAGATTTCTTTGAATGTCAAAAAGTGCATTTTTGTGTACCTTTTGGTATATTGTTGGGATATATGATTTGCAGGAAAGGATTGATTGCGATCCTATGAAGATTGATATTATTCTAAATTTACCTCCACCAAAGATTGTTAGACAAATTCACACCACATTGGGACATACAGGATATTATAGAAAAATTATCAAAGGATATGTGCAAATCATTGTGCCTAATGAAAAACTGCTGAAGAAAGATGTAACATTCCTATGGAATGAAGAATGTCAAAAGAGGTTCAACACACTAAAAGAAAAGATTGTAACTGTGTTATACAACAAATTGACCCCCTCATCAGCTCAGAGGGGAAAGACATGATAGTTGAAGCAAAGACCAAGATCACATACCTTGTTTCCACACTAACAGTGGTTATGCACTGATAACCTGCTTTATAAAGCTTCTCTGCAAGCCTAAAGGTGCGTTAGTAACCCAACTAACTCTAGTTACTAGTTCAGGAACAACGTTAGTGGACCCTAATGAAGTTCTAAGGGTCAAAGGAATGAATTGACTCATAAATATCCAGATATCTGCTCCTAGATCTACTCAAGAAAAGCAAGGAAACATCTCAAATTCGACCTATTTGGGGGATTTCTAATCCTAATGAAGGAGGCAAATGGGAAAGAACTGAAAAGCATGGAAACTTCACTACTTTTACCCTAAGGAACTCATGGAGCAACTTGGCAACCCTAACTCAATTGCCACATAAGAAAAGCTAGGGTTATGGTGATAGAGGTCAGATCATTTGAAAGGATAGCTTACTTGATTGTCGAGCATTGTCTCAAATCATAAGATGTTGGTAAGAAGGGAGAGAGAGACAAAAGCTGGAGGGGTAAGGGAAGGTTGATGCAATAGATGGTTGTAATCACTCTTCTGACATTAATATAGAACTGCAATTGTACTGTCTACTCTGTGGTGTTGGTACTATCATTCATTTAGTTGTTCATTCAATACTTTTTAGCATGAGTAGCTTAGTTATGTGTAACTAGATGTTCTTTTATGTATTCATGTATTAATTATTAGAGTTGTATATTGTTATTATGCTTGTCTCTTCTATGTGCATGACATGATCTGGAGCCGGCCCAGGGGACTTCCACCTAGCTGCATTGTGCTCTCCATCAAATCTACATGGAGGCTTGAGGTAATCTATTTGTCCTAATTTGATAGTTAGTTATTGTTTATGAACATGCATGTAACTTTGTGACGGTTGCAGATAATCTTACAGCCTGCCAAAGGTCCTAGGAAGACCTTTGAGGGTATCTCCATTCTCCATGCACCGTGCATTTTATCCTATAGCAGAATTAGTGACTCCACTAGGGACTATACATCTAGTTCCCATTTTAACTAGACAGTTCTCAGTTTCCTCCTCCTTCTAAGACCTCCCTATACTTATTCATTCCCTTTTTGACCCACCAAAACCTTGCTACATCCTGCTTATACATATTCATCATTGAATCTGATCCAAGAAGGCCTGTTTTGAACTGTTTTCCCACACTAACGCAGGTTAGTGGAATACACAGTGCTTTATAAAGCATTGTGTCTACACACACAAAGCATTAGTGGACCCAGTAACTCTCTGTGGCCACTGTTATAGAGTGTTAGTCTCCCAAAATCTTGATTTCCAGTTGTGTTTGCAAACCCAAGGGGATAGGAAGATTGTTCATGGACTAGAAGAAGATCTGCTACTACATTTTGTTAGCAAGATAGGTGTCATGAAAGAATTTTTTTTAAAGAAATAAGTTGTTTTTCTTTCTTGAAAAAGTTTTTATCAAACAAAAAATCATCAATTCTTTTATTCATTCTTCTATTTAGCTATTTAAAAGCTACTTTATTTTGGTTTCAAGTAGTTGTTAGGAAAGCATTGGACAGATTTATGTTGGTTATGCATGTGTTATAATGACTAAGATGCATTGAACAAATATGAATATGTGAAAGACTCTCACCTGTAGGATACAACTTGTTTTCATCGAATTGAATACTTTTTAAAGCATTGTCTTGTGCATGATTTTTGAGTCAGAGTCCCATCACACTTCATAAATCAACTCCCCTACCAAAGACAATAAAAAAGTACACATAAAATTTACCTAAAATCAATCTGTAACTCTTTATTGAGCAAACAAACATTAGTTCAGGCTAGGATCTTGGGATAGGAAGTGTGAGTAAACTGCCCAAGATCGAAAACCCAAACTAGTGCCATTAAAAGAGAGAAAATTCCTATTGTACTCATACTACTAGGACCACTCCAGTCAAAGCAGAGCTAAATACGAGACAACTTCAAACTGTAAGTGAAGGTAGCCCACCTTCGCTTGCAAATCTTTTGGGTATTCTATGTATTGGGGATCCCTTCGGGGATTTCGAAGCTGAGTTGTGGACTCGGGTATCCTACCCACACAGTATGTTTTCTACGAGTATGTCCCCCCCCGGTAGTGTCTGTGATTTGAGGTATCCTTAGTGGCCAAGCTTTTAGGGACTTACACAAGGTGACTGAGGTAGGTTGCCCTTGTACCTAACATGGATAGACCTACTCTGTCTTCAGTTTTTGGGAGGGTGCTTGTCTTCATGAGAGTTCTTAGCCCCTCAATCTGAGGTTTGAGCCAAGCTCAAAAGTAACCATAACTATACATTTGTCCAGCCCTCTCTATTTTTCATTGTGATACTAGGTTTCATCTCCAATGGTCAGTGCTTATCAGACAGGGTCATTTCCCTCTGTTTGTTGATTGATCAACTTAGTGTATTTTTTATATTTTTTAGGTACCCATGTTCTATAATTTAAGACTTTAACAAATATCATGATACAATTTATTGATAAAAATTAATGGCCACCGTGGCTACATCTAGTCCTTTTCGTCAATCTAACAATTGCTAGAACTTCCTCCACTCATTGTGGAAGATCCACCGAGCTCCAGTGAACTGGATTCCCCATCTTCAGGGAATTAGTCTCCCAGATTTCACACGGAATATGTTTGGACAACTGACGAATCAAGTTTGTCATAGGATTTCTTTACCGAAGGATTTCTTCCTCACTTTAACCCTCTGCTCATGAATCCGTTGGACCCACTCTCAGTTCCAGCGCACCTGTACTCCCTGTTTCTATAGGTGGAACATTTCCATCCATCCCATCGATGAATAATGGGCCATGGAACTTTCTGGACACTTTTGGTCCTCCACCACTTCCCCAGTCGATAGTCACAACACACCATTGATGGCGAACCCCGCTATCCCATTTGTCCCAAGTACAACCACTCACATGACACCCTCCATGAGTGGAACCCAGCCAATGTTAGGTTTCACCCCTTTAGTGTCAAACCGTATACCTTCGACAAGTGCTACATACAACGCTCCATATAATGCCCAATATAGCACTATTAGCATCGTTCCCATCCACCAACAATATGGTCAACAACCATTGTATAGTTCCATCCCCCAATTCAAGTATCTGGGGGCATTCCCAATATGCACATACTGGTCAAGAACGTAAGAGTTCCCCCTCCATTCTCAGGCATGCATGGTCGGTCATTGATTGACATGAGCATTCCTTATGTCAATCAAGGGAATATGGTTAGTTCTGTGGTGGGAGGGAATCCTCAAGGAGGCCCTAACCAATCCATGGGGCCCCTTACTCACAAATTCAAATGAGTTAAGGGGGCACTATTTATCCTAGGGGAAATTCTATACCCCAACATCAGATTCCCCATGGAAACCGACACTACAATGCCATACCCCAAGGCAACTACTATACCACGCAGCCTATGTATAATATTGGGACTCAAACGATGGGAGGACAACAAGGTTCCTCAAGTCATATGTCATCGCCTTGGTCCGAGTCGAGGGCACCACACACTTTGCCTTTCTTGGCAATGTTGGATATCCTCTACTTGTACAAACTTAAAAATGACTCCATCTACCACAACTTACTTTGGCCACCGATCTTGCATAAGATACCCACAGACATCCCCATGTTTGAAGGGAAACAAGGGGAGGATCTAGGCACTCACATCACCACCTACCATCTTTGGTGTGTTTCCAACTCCATGTTGGACGATAGTGTCCGGTTACATCTTTTTCCCCACACCCTCACTGGCAATGCAGCTAAGTGGTACATTGAGTTACCACTTGCGTCAATAAATACTTTTGATGCTCTAGTGATGGAATTCCTAAAGCACTTCCAGCTACCCATCTACTATGAGACTAGGACATAGCTCCTCACTTCATTGCGTCAAGATACCGCCACCCACATCTCTGATCATATACATGAATGGAGACGTAGGCGAAGGTTATTTAAAGCTCCCCTCCCAAACTATCTCTTAGTGGACTAGTTCTACAAGTCCCTACTCCCGCAAATTGCTAAAGACGTCGCTTTAGGTGGTGCGATCATAGCAGACCAATCCATATGTCGTGCCCAACACTTAGATCTGATATATTCACAGTCTCGTACTCTTTACGATGTAATCCCCAATGCCCCTCGTAACTCCAATGCCTCTGCTACTCAGCAACCCGGAGCCCACGCTGATGGGATTATTGGTGCAAACTCTCGGACTGTTGTAAAACAACTCAGTGATCACATTGCCTAGATGTGAGTGGAACCCTTTACCAAATCGACTACTCTTTCTACCACTGTGATAAATTTTGTGCAGTCTACACAAAAACCCAGTGGTAAGAACAAGAAGAATAAGAAAAAGACGCTCCTTCTGGGGAAAAGTCAACAAAGTAGCAAAACCCAAAACAAAAGGTTGTTCCACCTCCTAACGATGGAAAGGATAAACCTACTAAATTCCCTTGCAAAATCTATGTTAAAGACCACATGACCTATCGTTGCCTGTGTCTTTAGGAATACACAAAACACATTGCTAAAAAGGATACTGGTAGGACTCTCGCTGTCCTTAATAATCCTTTCCCCACTCAACAGTAGAAAAACCTTATCAGAAACCAACCCCAACCCCCATAAGGGGGCAACGATGGTTCGCAACATCCTTCAGCTGGTGAAGGATCTTCTACCGTTTACACCTTTGAAATGGTCGATCTACAAACAAGAGCCAAATCCTATGAAGCTCTTGTAGCTCATGTAGAGGAACCTTCCTCAAGTCAAAACCCATCGCCGCCCAATGATTTTCATATTGAAAGGCTAGTTGTTGACCTTTTAATTTCCCCCCCCCCCCCTCCCCAAACAAGGCACTTTGACGCACAACACACAATACATTTGCACGTGCCACCGAAAACTACAACATTGTAGAAGACTTGGCGCAAGCACCATTGGCTATGTTGGCACTCGAAGTATTACAGACATTCCCAATACAAAGGAAAGCTTTTCTTTCAACTATCGGTGGTATTGACCCACAGGATTCCATGCTTGTAGTTTTCAGCATGGAAAAGTGTAAACCTCCCCTTTTCCACCAGCCTACATTTCAAGTGCACATTTTTTGAAAGGTAAAGCTTTACGCAAAACTGTCATCGACAAGGGCGCTTCTATCTGCATCATGTTAGCTTCATGTTGGCTCGCTCTGGGTTCTCCAACCCTATCCCCATCATCAAATTCCCTCAAAGCTTTCGACAGCCACACTTTCATCCCAAAAGGTTACCTAGCTAGCTACCCCATCACTTTGTATGGGAAAATGGTAATGGTGGACATAGAAGTTGTAGATAAAAAACTCGACTGTAATCTCTTGCTGGGTCGCAGTTGGACATATGCCATGACGACCATCGTATCTACTGTCTTTCACATCATCCTATTTCCATTGGATGGAAAGGTAGTTACAGTAGATCAGTTGTCTTTCTACACCCCTGATTACTCCCTGTTACCAGGTGGATCTGTACCCCTAGTAGGTGGTGTACCTGACTCTTACATTAATATCAGTACCGATCTACTGAAAGCTTCTTCCCTCATGGGTTGTTTCCCTCTTCAGCCACCAATGGTTTCACAAATGGTCAACATGCTTTCATCTATTCCTCATGAATAGACTGATCCATGGATCCTACCAGCTCCTTCAGACATTGACAAATGCGGAGAACAAACGCCATTGTCACCAGTTGAATTGGTCTACCAAGCCATTCAATCTGCATCCGCATCTCTAGTCACTTTGGTTACAGCCAATAGTACCACTGTCCCTCCCATAAACGCTCCTTCTTTTGATCCACTCAATCAAGTCCTACCTACGAATGAAGCTATTCGAGAAATCATGAGTTTAGAAGAGCGACTGATGAGCCCCAAAAATGGGTAATTATATGGGCTCATTTAGCCTCCTAATTCAACTTAATCCACCATTCTCATTATTTTGTTGCATGTTTTTTATTATATTTACGCTAATAGAGTGAATTGGGTTAGTCATTATGCCAAAAAGTCTAATGTGTGCTTTATGCAGATTTTTGGTCAATTTTGAGACAAAATCAAAGGTTTAAATGAGCAGTTGGAAGCCAAATTCGTGGAAGAACAAGGGAGAGGATTTGTAGGATGGTGTCCCCTTCATTTATGAGCCCTTACCTCAAATTCTCCATCAAAAACTCATAGCACAAGGGGCACCCAGGCAAGTCAAGTAGGACTGCTGTTAACTACAAGTTTTGGCAGCCGAGTCCCTAAAGTTTAGGAGGACAGTTAGGGTCCTCAATTTGTATAAATAAGAAGGCTTAGGGCCTCAATTGAGTTAGTCAGTTTTTAGTCAGGATTTAGTTGGATTTTAGTTAGATTGTAGTTAGATTTTAGTCAGTAGGTTAGCACTTTAGTGAAGCTCTGTATCAACACATTTTCGAGCTTTTTCTTGTAGACAATTTTTGGGATGTAACTATTCTTTTAATCAATAAAGATGAATCCAGCTTTGCACCAGCTCTAATCTTCCTTAGGAGGCTATATCTCTTGGGTTTGGCCCCAACCCAAATTCCAGTACGTCCTTTGTGTACTTTTATGTGTCTTTGCTGCATTCACAAAATAATTTCTATTATCTAGATTAAAATCTTGCTTTGTTACTTAGGTTGTTTTTGATGATTAAAATAGCTTTTCATGCTTCAGATTGATTTGATAGTTTGGTAACAGAAAATATCTTTGAAAAATGCCATCAAGTAACCCTTGATCTCACCTCTCCCTCCATGGGACCATGAGCTGAGACCAAGGCGCCCTTGCTGCCACAAAAACATTTTTTTGCCTCTTCATGCAATTGCTAGTGTTATATTTTTAGTTAGGAAAGTTGATAGTAGATACCAGTTGTTCTTGCATGTTTAGAATCTATTATTGCTTATTTTCCATAGTTATCTTGCATGATTTTTTTCCAATAAACTTCTGTTCATCATATTTTTGGTTTCTAGGTCAAAATAGCTAGATCTCTGGTTTGCATAGTCTTTGTTTGGTCAGTTTTGGAAAATTGTGTGTAGAACACTTGTAATGCCTTCCTGCCTACCTTTCCTCCATTAGACAACCTGCTCCAACCCCCTGACTCAGTTTCCTCCCTTTCATTTGCCACCCCTTTTCCAATTTGGCCTAATTCCCATATCTCTGTGCAACCTTTCTCCCTCCATCCTTGAACCAAATCCGATCGCCTTAACCACTCCTCATCCTCATTCACCAAGTCCTAGACCTCCTCACACCCTTATCTCACCTCCATACCCACTTCTTCACCTTTCTTCCACCATCAACCCTCCAAAATTCCCTTTCGGAACATCATGTAGAACATCCTGTAGAAACTACAAAACATCTTGTAGAAGCCATAGAACATCTTGTAGAACCCCTGTAGACTTCCCGTAGAAGCTCACGAAAGCAGTTTCTTGAGATCGGATCACTGTGAAACTCTTTGGAAGGGTGCTAGGGACCCCTTAGGCCCTCTTCTCACCTTCCCAACCTCCTGCAAGCACCCTCACCATTTCCTTTCATCAATCAATCTCTGCACAGTCAAAACAGTTAAAGCACATGCATAATAATTCGACAAGATTACTCAAAAATACAAAAAGATTCTTTTTTTTCAGATTTCACTTCAGAAGTAGCTTAGACACATGCACTTTACCTTCCCAAGAGTCAATGGCATCCATTTTTGTAGCTTTCATCCTTTTTCCTGCACCAAGTAAGGTTAGTCAGTAAAACTGGGGTTTGCTAGGGTTTTCATTTCCTTTCAACTTTCTGCTTCTTTCTGCAAGTAGATTAGCCTCCTTTGAGTTAGCTTTCATCCATCATAGTTAAAAGCTTCTTCTAAAATCTCATATAAGTTGGCTTAAGATCCTAGTGAACTTGTGCCAGCTGATCAAGTGACAGCCGCGACAAGAGCTAGTATTTGTGCATATAACATTGTCGCTTCCAAGTTTGTTACAAACTACCAGGTTGATAAAAGTAAAGAAGGGAGTCCCAGGAATTGCATCATTATTGCTACAATATTGGAGCCCACCAGCAACCTTGGGAGGATTGGCACCATCGTGTTTCAATATCTGATTCGGACACGATGCCTCTTCAAATCTTGTCCCCTGACATACCAAAAATCATTTCCTCGCCCTATACGACCATCCAAACTTTGGAAGCGAAAGAAAACATGGGAAATATTTCAAAGACATTGCTCATTGATATTTTTGTCAAGATAGGCATCATGGAAAACATCCAGATTGGAGCAGATTGCAATCAGAAGGAAATTGAAAGCTTCACCTGCCTTTTTAAGGAATTTCACAATGTATTCGCCTGGTCTTATGAGGAAATTCCCGGCATAGATCCATTTATTGTTGAGTATGAGATCAAGCTTTACAAAAATGCAAAACCTGTCTATCAAAGACTTCAACCACTCCATCCCCGCAAAACGGTAGCCATAAAAAACAAACTAGAAAAATTGTCACATGCTAGTTTTGTCTATCTCGTTCCTTTAACGAAATGGGTTTCCAATCTGGTTCCTGTCGATAAAAAACAAGGAACCATCTGCATATGCTTCAACTATCAAGACTTGAACGCCACATGTCCAAAAGATAATTATCCAACACCATTCATCGATCAAATCATCAACGACTGTGTCGGTTGTGAATCATTTTCATTCATGGATGGATTGTCAAGTTACAACTAGATTTCTATAAAACCCAAAGACCAGCATAAAACCACCTTCATCTGCCCACTTGGATGACCTTCATCATGCATATCATTCAAGCTTACTTAGATGATCTTCTAGCCCATTCCAAGCAATGAACGCAACACCTCAACCATTTAAGAGCAATCTTTCTAAGGTGCCGATTTTACAACATCCGCCTGAATCCACATAAATGCATTTTCATCGTCGAGTCTGGACACTTACTTGGATTCATTGTCTCCAAGTATAGGATTAGGGTTGATCTTGATAAGGTAAAGGAAATTACTCAATTTCCTGAACCATAATTCATTCTACAACTCCAATGTTTGCAAGGGAAAGAAAACTTTTTATGACGGTTCACCATAAATTATGTCGAATTGATGAAAGGCTTCATGCGCCTACTTAAGAAGGGAGTGTCATATCTGTGGGATGATCAAGCTCAATGATCATTTGATGCCTTGAAAAAGGCACTTATATCAGCCCCACTCCTTAGCACTCCCGACTATAGCCGCAACTTTCTTATATACCTAACAGCCTTGCCATCCTCTCTTGGAATGGTCTTGGTTCAAACTCATAAGGACCGGAGTGAACATGTGATCTATTACTGTCCAAAGGCTTCGTTGGGCCCAAACTTAGATATTCACATGTGGTGAATCTTTTAATGGCAGTTGTCTTTGTTGTCAACCGATTCTGACACTACATACTGCTGCGACAGACTACTGTCATCGCCTTGGAGAATCCCATGAGACATATTTTGTCTCGTCAAGTAATTGGAGAAAATATTCAAAATGGATCGTGATACTCCAACAATTTGATCTGGTTTTCATAGTTTCCAAGGCGAAGAACTCCTTAGTCTTCGCCAAACTTTTGTCAAAATTTCCCATCATCGATCAAAATGAGATAGCCAATGATCCTCTCCCAAATGAGTCTATCTATCTTATAGACACCACTAACCCTTGGTACGGAGACACTCTTGTCTACCTCCAAGCACAACGGTTCTGCCCCGAACTATCGACGGGAAACCATCGCCGTATCCACCATCAAGCACGAAACTATATAGTGATTAACAATACGTTATATCATCGCGGTGTGGATACATTTCTTCAGAGTTGCCTCACTAATGAAGAGGTGGAACATGTTTTAAATTATTTCCATGTTGGGGCATGTGGCGGTCATCTTTCTGGCATATCTACTACACAAAAAATCTTGTGCGCATGCTATTACTGGCCGACCTTGTTCAAAGATTGTGTCAAAGCCATTCGGCAATGCCATCCTTGTCAATTGTTCAAGAAGAATATGCATGCTCCTCTAGCCCTACTGCACCCGATGATCTCCGTTGGCCCCTTTGCCAAATGGGGGATAGGCTTCATAGCCTACAATCCCATTTCCTCTACTGGACACAACATATCATAGTAGCTGTGGACTATTTCACGAAATGGGTCAAAGCCCTTCCCACCTATAGAGCCGATGGAGAAACTGTGGTGATATTCCTATTCAATCAGGTTATCTGTCATTTTGGTGTAACCCGCATGATCATTACAGACCATGGATCTCATTTCCAAAACCATATGATGTCTGATTTAATGTTGCTACTTGGTTTTCGTCAGGATCAATCATCCTCCTACTACCCCCAAGCTAATGGTCAAGTAGAAGTCGTCAATGGCATCTTAAAAACCATGATCCATAGGTTGGTAGGAAATCATAAAATAGATTGGCACCGAATTTTATATTCAGTGCTATGGTCATACCGAGCTTCAGTAAAAACTGCCACGGTCTTTACACCTTTTTGACTCACTTACGGCCTGGAAGCAGTTTTACCCATCAAGTGTTAGATCCCTTCCCTGCAAATATCCATTGAACTCCTGCCCGGCACTACTACCGAAGAAAAACACTTACTATACCTTAATCAACTGGATGAAACCCGTTGAGATGTCAAATTGGCACTCAAGGCTCACAAGCGCAGGGTAAAAACCCAATACAACAAAAAGGTCAAGCCTTGTTCTTACCAAGAGTGAGATCTTGTTTTCCTCTATGATAAAAAACATGACCTTTTAGGGGTAGGAACACTTCAACCCTTATGGCTAGGTCCCTATATCATCAAGAAAGCCCTCTCCAAAGGGGCATATGAACTACAGGAATGGGAAGGAGTCCCACTCACGAAGCCCAAAAATAGGCTCCATTTGAAAATGTATTATGCCTAGTATCACACTAGGCATGTGCTTTGTAATTTTATGTATTCATAAGTTTTTCTTCCCTTTTTGGTGTGATTGGATTGTTTTGATATTTATTGGAGTACTTGTCTCATACATTCTTCTCGTAATGCAGATGTCTTTGTTACCCTTAGCATACATAGAATACGCGAATGGTGCCAGTCGTCACACACGACACATTGCATCAGCTGCTTAGGTCATCTACACACCTAAGTCGGAACTATTTTGTTGCATAGGAGTCTTTCTTGGTACCACCACCAACAATATTACCAAGTACATGTCCATAATTTCACTTCTCACAGAAGCATCATCAAGGGACATCTCCAATCTGGTGGTCAGGTTAAACTCTCAGCTAGTTGTTATGCATTTGACAAATTGTTATCACATTCATAATCCAACCTTGTTACGTCATTATTTAAGGGTATGACTCCTAGAACGTCAATTTGACATAATCACATATGAACACATTCCTAGAGAATTTAATATGGTTGCTGATTCATTAGTTAACTATATATTAGATTGGCATCTATCTCATTCACTATAGAAACATGCATTAAAAGTAAAATTTTACTGAGTTAAAATTTTTACAAAAAGCATTTTAAAAACATTTACGCCATCAAAATACCAAAATGTTTGTATATATATATATATATATAGAGATATATATGATAATAGATATATAGATAGAGAGAGAGAGAGAGAGAGAGAGAGAGAGAGAGAGAGATCAAAATCTAGTCTTTTACATCGAAATATTCCAAAACTTGGATTTTTTAAGTACAAAATGGCTACTATTCCCAGCTACAAACACCCATTAGCTATGCCAAAACACCTGCTAAAAAGAACCTATTGCTCTTGAAATGCTAAAACTACTCTAGCTATCCTCCGAAGAGGAACCGAAAATCACTCAGGTACACTGACTCTGTGTTGTTGCATATGAGCAGGAATCTCCCTCATAGGAAGGGGGGGTACACCCATACTCAAACCCTCCAGGTTCCTCAGAAGCTTGCGAAGACTGTCGGCATCACCTCCCCCAGTAGGTAGTTGGCCTCCTCATCACATATGGCGGGGTTTGTCTGCATGTCTTAATGGCACCACATCTGTGTTAAGCATAAAGCTTCATGTCAGTACTTATTTTGCCTATAAAAACATTGCATAAACATTTAAAAGCTAAAAAATACTTGAAGTACTTTAAAAAAAATCATTCTCACCTTGAGAACCCTAGTTGGTCCCGGGTGGTAGCATCAAGTCAGGGTCGCTGATAAAGTCCATGCCCTCATAAGCATAGTCATCAATCATCACAATTTGGCCATGAAGCCACTGTAAGAAATCTTCCTCGAAGAAATGCCATATCAGTACTCCCCCTGTGCGAGGATCGAGTGATGACCATTGCCCCTTCATCGGCTCCCTCGGATCAAAGGGACCTAAGCTCATCCTTGGGCGCATAACAGATACCCTCTCAAGAATGAATGAAACTATGAGAGTACCATACCCAAAACTGTGTTGGGTACGAGTCTTGCATGCCATTAACTCTGCCTTCAACTAGCAAAGCACTGCTTCACACCAGTTGAACATCTGTGGCTGGACACAGTCAACTGCAAGCAACAGTTGGGCCTTTGTCACAAGTGGGGACTCTTTGACCCCACCAACCACACAATCAACCATAAAATTTCCCTCATAGACCTAGACCTTATCCTCTCTATGGGGACTTTGTTGCTGACTAGTCCGCTCTCAGGGATGCAGTAGGATTGCACCAGCTCTAGGGTAGATCGTGGATCTGGCCTACCCCTAGTGAGGTTTTCCTATGCCCCATGGCATGACAGAACACTTAAAAAGTATATGTCATCATAGTCAATATCTAGCTCTTGATCTATAATCTTGAACACTTGCTCGTGTTCATCCTAGTGCTGGATAATCCATCTCAATAAATCCTCCTACCCTTTCATCAGCTCCAACTTTGCATACTTCAGTAAACCGTAGCGGCGCAATGCAAGTATGCCTATTGGACCATTTTGCATCACCAATTCTTGGCTATCATGTAGGTTTTAACCCTGTATAGAAATTACCTGCATACGAATTCTAAAACACATAAAATAAATAATGCAAGAGCATAACACATAAAACACATATACACAAAGATTTTCCCCTGGATCCCAAAACCGGGACTACCAACTTGATTTTTCATTATATTCCTTCCAAAATTATAATACATATTTATACATGTCGAAGCATCCAATACCATGGACCGAAAACTATCACATCCAAAACCATGAACCGAAAACCATCGCGTCCAAAAACATGTGCGAAAATTTTGCACAAAACCATAGGTGGGTTTGCCCAACCTAACATAGGTTCCAAAACCAAAATTCCATGTTGCTACCCTGGACCCCATGGAGTGGAGTTATCTACACCCCTCAAA
>APFE030725486.1:0-133955 GCA_000404065.3 Pinus taeda
AGTAACATTTGCATTTTTTCTATTACTCATATCATGTTGCTTCTTCCTACATTCACTGGCATAATGCCCAAATTTTTTACAATAATAGCATTGGACATTGGATTTTTCATACCTTTGTCCTTGAGCATGATGTTGTTCTCTTTGTTGGCTGCTGCCTTGGCTTTGGTTCTGATTTGGATTGCTGCCTCTTCCTTGAGCATTTGCTGGACTGTTCCTTCCTCCTCTGTTCTGGCTTCTGCCTCTTCCTCTCTTGTTTCCTCTGCCTTGACCTCTTCCTCTTCCAAAGGACATCTGGGTCTTGAAGGCTTGCTCTAGAGATGAGTTTTGATTCCTACTCAATCTCTGCTCATGTGTTATCAGTGATGCATGTAGCTCATCAACTGAAAAGCTTGAGAGATCCTTTGTCTCTTCAATGGTGGTGACAATAGCATCAAACTTTGAGGGTAAGACCCTCAGTATTTTCTCCACAATCCTCCTATCTTCAATGGTTTCTCCATGAGTCCTCATCTGTGTGACTAGACCAATTACATGTGTGAAGAATGAGTCAATATTGTCTGACTCCTTCATGTTGAGATTCTCAAAATCTCTCCTCAGCAACTGTAGTTTTGCTGTCCTCACTTTCTCCATGCCTTGGTAGGTTGTCTTGAGAGTTTCCCATGCTTCCTTGGATGTCTTAGCTCCTGCTATCCTTGGAAACACACTCTTGTCTAATGCTTGATACAAGAATACAATGGCTTTTGCATCCTTCTTCCTATTGCTCTTCAATAGGTCTTTCTCTCCCTGAGTTAATCTGTTAAACTCAGTCTCATTTGCTGGTTCATCAAAACCATCTACAACTATTTCCCATAAATCTTGACATGCAAACAGGGCTTTCATGGTTATTGCCCAGTAGTCATAATCCTTCCCATTGAACTGTGGGAATTGAGGGTTAAACAAACCCATGCTAGTGCTTGTGCTAGCCATTCCTTGCATCTTCAGTTATGCTTCTAAATCCTTGACTGTATATTTAAAAACCACTAACTGCTGCAACCAAAAGACTTCTTTCTTCAGCTTCTTTGTCTCCTACAAAGAGCCTAAACCTGCTCTGATACCACTGTTGGGTATTTTTTTTGCTTCTATGTTTGGGAGATGGATAAATACCAAAACCATAAAATATAAAACACAGAGCCTATGCTCTGTTTCCTTTGCTCCAAGATCTTTTACACAGAGAAGTCTTTTAAAAACAATTGCACAGGACAGAGTATTTCACCACCATAAAATTTCCATCATTAAACAAAAACATTTACATATTCATCCTCTTTCACTCAGAGGGATTCACCAAACATTTTCACAAGATTTACTCTGCCTCCTATGAAATTTTACACCACTGTGTGTAAATATTTCATTTACATTCACTGCTGTGTGAAAACAAAATTACAGAGAGTTACAGAGTTACCTTTTCACCTGTGTGAAACAATCCATGGATTTGGAACAAAACAAGCTACTGGTTTTCATTTACTTCTCTTCTGCACTGCTGTGAAATCTTTACATTACAATCCAAAATTACTTTGCTGCATAAAAAAAACTTTTACATTACAGACCCAAAAAAAAACATTTATGCACTTCTGTGCATTCCTCCTCTGCAATACAAAAATTCACTCTCAGTGTTTTTCACGGGTGCTGCGGACCCTCTGTGTTTTTTTCATATGCAAATTACATTACCCTGTATTGGTGCTGCGGACCAAAAAAACTTTCAAATTCACCGTATGCAATTACATATATATCCATTACATTTTTTTAATCCCCGTGGGTTTTCATTACAATACAAAAATGGGTCAACGTTATATTAAAAATATATTAAAAAAAAGAAATAATAAAAAAACTTACGCCCATACTCCTATTTAACTTCGCCGTAAGAAATATTTAAAACCTTACCAAAACGTATGACATCAATTAATCATAAGGTGTGGGCAGCTCCACGGTGTATTTAATTTAGTTTTACCAAACCCCATGTACTTTCCTTGAATCGAACGGTGGAGAGAGAATGCTTTAATCAAACGGCGGAGATTGCATATCGGAGGACCTTTCTGACATCCCTTTAACCCATCGTGCAGCTTCCTTAAATCGACGGCGTTAAACACTGGAGATAAATCAACGGATGAGGACGATATCGGAAGGGGTTAGCTGGGTAAAAGTTACCTTCCGATGGATTGTCAGTGCTGATGTCAGGCCAGCATCAGCGCTTGAACAACTGTCAGCTCCCAATTGCATCGGAGCTCGATGCACGGAAACCACTTTGCGTTGTGAGGTGGTGCGATATGAGACCAGGCAGTTTTGGTTTACCGTCTGGTTTTATGTCTCGTTGACTGCTGACTGCGCGGGCAGTTGGAATTACGTATTTTCAACACACAGGAAAATTAACCTGCCTGGTATCATATCGCACCGCCTTTCGCTCAAGGTTGTTTCCGTACGAGGGCGTTCCGATACTGACAACCTGACACTGATGATGCTGGCTTGACATCAGCAAGAGGCACTTTTCGGAAGGTATCTTTCACCCAGCTAACCCCTTCCGATATCGATTACATCCGTTGATTTACCTCCAGTATTTAACGCCGTCGATTTAAGGAAGCTGCACGATGGGTTAAAGGACAGTGAGAAATGGTGTCCCGATATGCAACCTCCGTCGTTTGATTAAAGCATTCTCCCTCCGTCGTCCGATCAAGGAAAGTACATACGGGCCCGATATAAAATTAATATAGTGTGGTCCATTCGTATTGCCCATCCCGTATGTTAAATACCTGACATTTATTTTGGTAAAGTTTTAAATTTTTATACGGCAAAGTTAATAGGAAATATGGGCATAGCATGTCATAAGTTTTTTTTATTGTTTTTAATATATTTTTTTTTAAAAAGGCGTTGACCCCAAATTTTGTCAAGTGAAACAAAACACCCGAGGGGATCAAAAATGTAATTGTAATATGTTATGTGTGTGTAGTTTTTAGAGCAAGGGGCAGCAAGTAAAACTGAGGGTCTGCAGAACCCGTGAAAAACCAGAGAGTTACATTTTGTATTGCAGGGAATGCACAGAGGTGCATGAGTATTTGTGGTCTGTAATGTAAAAGTGATTTTTATGCAGTAGGGTAAATTTTGTTTTGTAATGTAAGATTACACAGCAGTGCAAGAGGGGAAGTAAATGAAAACCAGTAGCTTGTTTTGTTCCAAATCCATGAGTTGTTTCACACAGGTGAAAAGGTAAATCTGTAACTCTCTGTAATTTTGTTTTCACACAGCAGTGAATGTAAATGAAATATTTACACACAGAGGTGTAAAATTTCATAGGAGGCAGAGTAAGTTTTGTGAGAATGTTTTGGTGAATCCCTCTGAGTGAAAGAGGATGAATATGTAAATGTTTTGTTTAATGAATGGAAATTTTATGGTGGTGAAATACTCTGTCCTGTGTAATTTATTTTAAAAAGACTTCTCTGTGTAAAAGATCTTGGAGCAAAGGAAACAGAGCATAGGCTCTGTGTTTTATTTTGATGGTTTTGGTATTTATCCATCCCAAACAAAAGTAAAAATACCCAACAATATGAGATTTTCTAGGGAGACCTCCCTTGTCAGTATGTCTTCCCAAAAATTACCCTCAGTCATAAGCAGCTCCAAACTGCTTATACTAATTATGGGACGATTGGCCAACTCCTCCACAGGATTTTGACCTAAAAATCTGCGAAGCATTATGTTTTGGAAGCGGCTCCCGCTCCTAGAGTCCATGTGCACAAGTCCACGCACCTAAATTGTTCTCTTAAACGGTTAGAAACAATGTCATATCCTCGCGTAGTTTAAGAATTATTCATAACATGACACACACAAATTGGACAACACTACAGTATTTTGAATGAAGAGGTTGAAATACATACAGCTGATTGGTCGGGCAGATTATGAAGAAAGTTGTCAGTTGGTTGCCAAAGGCGATGTCCCCCGAGAGGTTCCTTCTCTGCCAGATATCTGCCCAGGTCTCTCACGTGGTCGTGCATTCTTAGATACTGTATCTTTCTGGGTCCTTTCCCTTCCACGACGTCCACGAGACATCTGTTCTGTAGGTTCCGAAGACCCAACCATCCTTGCCAGCCGGATCCATCCCATACTCTTATGGCGGTATCCCTGTCTCGATGTATTTTGTCATCATTCCATCCATTGTCCGTTTCTCCAGTAAAGAAACAGGCAATATCTAAGAATATCTTCTTCTCCTCTTGATCCAGATCATCATAGCTGATTTTAAGTACGCTCTGTATATCTTCAGGAAGTATTTTAGAGATTTTGTGCAGTTGCTCTTCCCAATACTTCAAATCATCGTTTCCATGAAGAAGCGCGCCAATTACTTGAAGAGATAACGGTAATCCTTGGCAGGCAGTCAAAAAGTCTTCAACCAGTAATTCAAATCGTGCAGCAGGATGAGGCTGGCCGAAAGCATGCGAGCAGAACAGTTCTCGGGAGTGTTGTCGATTGAGGCCTTCTAGCTTGTAAACAGATGTTTCTACAATCCCGAAGCTTGTAAGAACATCTTTATTACGAGAGGTAACTAAGATCAAGCTACCTGAACTGAGAGCATCCTTCACCGGAAACAGTAATACATTCAGCTGGTGAATATGATCCACATCATCAAGAATTATGAGAGCGTGACAGTGACATCGCGAGACACGCCTTCTCAGCTCCTCTATACCCTGATCAATGCTGTCGATTGACACTTGGGATCCAGTCAATTCTTTCCCAAGCGTACTCAGCAGGGCATCTAAAGATCTATTCGCTGCTTTTTCTCTGATATCAAGCAAAAAACAAGATCTATGGTATTTTGATCTCTCACGATTGAAGTATTCTTTTACGAGGGTGGTTTTGCCCACCCCACCAAGGCCTACAATTCCCACAACCCTAGTCTCCCCACTTTGTTGGGGCATTAACACGCTTGTCTCGAAATCTCCTACTTTGTCATCCAATCCCGTGGGATATTTGGAAACATTGAGGGGTGTTTTTGGAAGTTCCTTCAGCACCCGTTCCACGACCTCATCAACAAGTTGGCTATCGTCGCTACATATCAATATGCAGAATAACTCTGCTAGTAAGTAAAAAACGCCTACATATAGCTTTTATAACATAAAAAGAACAACTAGCCTAAAGAATTAGTGGTTCTTACCTGTTACAAGCCTCGGCCTCCACCAGAAAACCCACTAAATCTGCAGCGTGAGAAAGAGCGCTCCTCCATTGTTGGATAGTAGTGTGGTCGTACCTTGGCCTCTTTCGATGAGACTCAGGGTCAATTGTTTCCTTCCCTTCTAGAATGCTCAGATGTCGAGCATACTCTCCGTTTCCACCGAGCGTCCACCGAAGTACATCAGGCTTCACGCCATAGAAGATGGGAACGATAGTTTTCCCTGACTCCTTCATCAACAGAAGTTCATTTAGACACCAACTTGACTCTGCGTAATTGGTGGAGAATATTGCTATATGAACTGACGCAGAGCGAATAGCGGCCTTTAACTGACAAGGTATGTGGTCTCCCACCTGCAATTCTTCCTTGTCAAGAAAGACACGCAGTCCATGGACAATAAGGCGTTTGTAGAGATCGGTTGCTAAAGTTTTCTTAACATCCGGACCGCGGTGACTCAAGAAAATATCGTAGTAGTCGCTGCTGGTGGTTGCAGCTGCAGCAATGGGGTTGGAAGAAGAAGCCATTAGAGACAAAACTAAGATGAATGGAAAACTAAGATATTTATCTGAGTGGTTGAGGACGCAACACAGCAAAATACGTGCTTTCTGAATGAGCAATGGTATTGGGACTAGATCTATTCCAATATTTATAATTAAATGCTACGAATTTATTAATAAAAACGGAAAATTTGCAATGATTTTTGCGAAAATGCCTGGAAAGCGTGATTGGCATTTTACCCATCATGCACGCAGGGAAGACTTTTCCACAACCTTGCGAACAACCAGTCTTTCCTACTAGTCTCTCTTATTAGTCCCTGCCATCTGGCAATGGCCAGGGACTATAGTAATCAGTTTGGTTCGACTTAGCATTAATTCAAAGTGTTATTTCGGAGAATGTCTGGGTTAAAGCAAAGTTTTGAAACGTTTTGAAATGCTATGTGCGAGGATAACCAAAGTGCTCACATTTGCCATCTTATTTGGCCTCTTCCCGAGGCGGGAGAGGCCTGAGCTTAGGTTATCTTCGTTAAGGCTGGTTTATATTTGCTGACAGTCAGAGGATTTCATGTTTTAATGTTAGCCTCCCTTTAACATTAGTTTGGAGATGCTATGCTAACCGCTATGTACACACCGCTTTGTACCTACTGCATGTCTGGTTCTGTCTGCATATAACAAGTGTCATACACGTTAACAGGTGTCATAAAACATTGCTCCCTTTTAGTAATATGAATATCAGGATGACTTGAGGCGCTGAGACTGCATGATTCTGAATTCATTTGTGACCGTCTTTCCTTCATCTCTGCTGCAGCGTTAGCATAGGCAGCTTCATCTCTGCTGCAGCGTTAGCATAGGCAGCTGCGGCTTCTTCTGGTGTGTCTAATGTTCCAAGCCAGCGCCATTTTCTGGCGATTGAATCTCTAATTTGTGCAGTGAAACAACCGAGGTAATGTTATTGTTTCTGAAAATAGCAAAGCTGTTCAATTTATTCATATTACTTAACAATCTAGTTTGGATAAGTAAGGATTGGAGCACTTACCAACTTTTCCTTGAGCAGGTTGAAGGAAGGTGTGATAAGGGAGCGAGGTTTCTGAATTCATTTGTGACCGTCTTTCCTTCATCTCTGCTGCAGCGTTAGCATAGGCAGCTTCATCTCTGCTGCAGCGTTAGCATAGGCAGCTGCGGCTTCTTCTGGTGTGTCGAATGTTCCAAGCCAGCGCCATTTTTTGGCGATTGAATCTCTAATTTGTGCAGTGAAACAACCGAGCTAATTTCTTTTGACCCCTTTGCCGTTCGGCTGCTTTATAGTTCATGTTTTTCTTTGACATATTTGACCGTCCAACCTTATTCAATAAACTGGTAACTGCTTTTGATTGCAAGTTTTTGTGCAGAATTTGGTGCAGAATTTGGTTTCTAATGTTATTGTTTCTGAAAATAGCAAAGATGTTCAATTTATTCATATTACTCAACAATCCAGTTCCAGTTTGGATAAGTAAGGATTGGAGCACTTACCAACCTTATTCTTGGAGCTCTTCTTCATTTTCAAACTCTTTTTCCTTTAACATCCTTGTTCTGCTGCACCTCTTTGTTCCTCGGGAATTCCCTCGGCTTTACTTGGAATCCATGAGTCCGTCTGCCGCGGGCCTCATGGATGGAGGGTTTGCACCTTTTGCCTCTGCAACTCATCTTGGCCCCTGGAGCCTTTACTTAAAATTAACAAGACGGTCGTTCTCTGTAACATACTTAATATCTGACATCAATGCGGTAAATTGTCTCAGATATTCGGGCTCTGTGCTACCCTAGAGGAATACTTTAATTAATGTCGTAAGGCGCGTCAGGGCATGCTGCGTTGCCCCCGCAAAAACTCATTCCGAAGAACAAATCCTTCTCGTGTCTTGATCTCCGGTTGAATAGACGTTAAAAATACAAGGCATAAAGAAATTTACTAAACAGAGGCTAAATTTCAGATATCTTAGAGGATGCGATTTTTGAAAATAGAAATGACCTTTGGCTGAATAGCCCTGAAATATATAAGGCATAAAGAAATTTACTAAAGAGAAGCAAAATTTCAGATTTTTTTAGAGGATGCAATTTTTGAAAATATAAATAATTAAGAAGACGCCATTACTCAAATTTTGAAAACTAGCTTTATGAGTAAATTTTTTATGGCAAATGTATGAAGATCATTGAAACCAAATTTCAATTAAGATGCAAACAATAAACTAGCTGCTAGTTCCCAAAATCACAAAAATGAGAATATTAAAAAAATTCCTATTTCCATTAGGTCAATCTGTTCCAAGTACATTAAATGCAAATACATGAATCTTCAATAGAAGTAATTTAAGGAATTCGCCTTATCAGTGAGTTAACCATGGAGTCTTCTAAATTTTTTCTTAAACTGGCCCTCATGAGACGTGTTTCTGCGCATGTCATTTTTTTAGGTAAACGAACGCTTCCAAACAAGATGAAATAAATTCTGTCTGATAATAATAACAACATTAAGATTTTCTCATACCAGTTCGATATCAATTTAATGCACTCCAAGCTAGATTTCTTCTGACATTGAGATGATTGAAAGCAAAAATAAGAAAAACGCCACATGCTTGCCTTATGTTGAGCACTACCGCGATGCCTGTTATCGATACCGCTTGACCCCCGTGCTAACAATTATACAGGATCTATGAATCCACTTCTGCATTTCAAATGTGTTTTTCACGATGCCTCTATACATTTCCGTGTGCTTTTCTCAATCCCGACTCTACCCATCAATTTGCTGGTTTACTGCAGGGCCAGTCCGTTGTTTGGAGGCGATAGAGTTCTCCGGTGAATGACGAAAAGTAAGGAAGCGAATTTCTTGCTCAGCGGCGAATGCACAGTAATTTCTTGGTCAGCCGCGAATGCACAGGAGATCAAAGAGTTGATCAATGTGGAGATCAAAGAGTTGGTCAATGTTGTCATAGACGGTTTCTACTTACAGCTGGGTACCCCTAAAACTTCCCCCGACATCATCTGCAGTTCGGTGCACATAATCTCCTGCCCTCTTCATGGACTCTTTATCAGAATCATACGTCTCACCTGCAGTTTTCAAGGCTTGCTCTCCCTTCTCTTTCATCTTGTCCCCAACATCAGAAATTTTGCCCTCCTGCCATGTGCTCTCCATTGTTCATTCTTCTGTGGCAACAGGCGTCCCGACGGAGGAGGCCGCAAGCGCCACGTTTCGCTCATGCGAATGACCGTGAGACTACTTTTTTTATTTTGTGTTTAGTCAACAACCATTCGGGTGCTTCTAAGTGCTTCTTAAATCTTATAAATTTATATTAATCTGTTTATCGTTTATCATAAATTAGTTTCGTTGGAACGTGGTCTTATCTTATATAAGTTTCATGCTTTGCTTTTTTAAATGATGTTGAAATCATTCATAGTTTTTGCTGAGTAACCAACTTATCTTACGTTTTTGTGCCGGCCTGAACACTCCCTTTGTAACGCATTCATGGATTACAATATGACTAGCAGGCAAAAAGATGAGAAATGAATCAAAAGTTTCAAATACAGAGATACCTCATCTGTCAGTTTTGATGTTGAAATCATTCATAGTTTTTGCTGAGTAACCAACTTATCTTACGTTTTTTTGCCGGCCTGAACACTCCCTTTGTAACGCATTCATGGATTACAATATGACTAGCAGGCAAAAAGATGAGAAATGAATCAAAAGTTTCAAATACAGAGATACCTCATCTGTCAGTTTTGATGTTAAAATCATTCATAGTTTTTGCTGAGTAACCAACTTATCTTACGTTTTTTTGCCGGCCTGAACACTCCCTTTGTAACGCATTCATGGATTACAATATGACTAGCAGGCAAAAAGATGAGAAATGAATCAAAAGTTTCAAATACAGAGATACCTCATCTGTCAGTTTGGTCGATTTGAAGTTTTTTTTCCTACATGTTGCTTTCCTTAGGGCAGGGGCAGGGACTAGCTGCCTCGCAGCCCCTCTTGTTTAATTATTAACTATTCCATCTTCCTCCTTCGTTGAATAAATTATGCGGTGTAAGCCTTTACGACTTTAGAAATATAAATCCTCAATTTTCAATGACTTTATGCGAAGGGGCGTGTAAGGCGTGTTTGATAATTTATAGGGAATCAAAGGCTGGACATGCCTGATAATTAATTAATTTAAAAGTTCGGTGATTTGATTATTTCTTTTTATTTAGGTAAATATTATTTTCAACTGTACTCAGTGTATTTTTTAATTATGATACAGGGTAGAGATCTTCCAACTTGCTCTATTTTTTTAATTATTTTTTGATTTATTCAATTAATAATTATCTGGTGCAGGGATCTTCGAAGTTGTTTTACTTTTTAATTAATAATTATATGAGGTAGGGATCTTGGAAGTTACTCTATTTTTTAATTATTATTTAATTAATAATTATATGGTGTAGGGATTTTGGAAGTTGTTCTATTTTTTAATTAATAATTATACGGGGTAGGGATTTTGGAAGTTGCTCTATTTTTTAATTATTATTTAATACGGGAGATGCCTCCACGCAAAGGGGAATTTAATCGATCTCTTCGCGTCTTTCCACGCCTTCCAATGCTTTCAAGAAGTCAGACGCTCAGCATCTTATGTCCCTTCGTTTCCCCCATAGATTGTCTCTGTGTTTGTCCCATGTAAGGGTATACGACTTTGGAAATATAAATCCCTAATTTGCAATGACTTTATGTGAAGGAGACTCGAAAGTGTGTTTGATAATTAACAGCGAATCAAGGGTTGAACATGCATGATGATTAATTTATTTAGAAGTTCGGTGATTTGATATTTTCTTTTATTCAATTAAATATTATTTTCAACTGCAACCACTGTATTTTTAATTATTTGATTACGTATAAATGATAAAGGTGGAAATCTTCCCACCTCTATTTTTATAATTATTTGATTAATAATTAGATGGGTAGGGATATTCGAAGCTGCTCTATTGTTTAATTATTATTTGATTAATAATTATACGGTGTAAGGAATTTTTAAGTTGCTCTATTTTTTAATTATTTCATTGATTATCATAAATTTTTGAATTTGGTTTCACATAAAATTGGATATAGTTTAATAATATGTGAAAAATAAATCATGATGATAATGTTGTTGTTGATCTAATTTTAAAACATTATTAAAGGTGAAAAAGAAATGATGTGATTAATGCGAAAGGCATTTCTCTATTATATGGATCACAAAAAGTCTTAGAAATGATGATGATGATGATGTTGTTGCCGCTGCAGCAATATGAGTAACATGTATATAGTGTGTAAGGAATATAACTACTAGTTTATGGGTAACAAGTGTAGATATATTTTAAAGTTGGTGTTGTTGGATGCTTACAAGTATATAGTGTGTGGCAAATGTAACAAGTATATAGTATATGATGAATATAACTATTAGTTTATGGGTAACACGTGTAGAGATATTTTAAAATTTGTTATTCAAAATATTATGAAAAATATTCAAGTGTATTGAGAATGTAGTTGCTTCTTGATGAGTAACAAGTGTATAGTGTGTGACAAATACAGTTACTAGTTTATGGGTAACAAGTGTAGAGATATTTTAAAATTTGATTTTCAGAATATTATGAAAAATATTCAAGTGTATTGAGAATGTAGTTGCTTCTTGACGAGTAACAAGTGTAAAAATATTTTAAAATTTGTTATTCAAAATATTATGAAAAATATTCAAGTGTATTGAGAATGTAGTTGCTTCTTGATGAGTAACAAGTGTATAGTGTGTGATGAATATAACTACTAGTTTATGTGTGACAAGTGTAGAGATATTTTCAAATTTGTTATTCAAAATATTATGAAAAGTATTCAAGTGTATTGGTGTAGTGTGATTATTTTATGTTTTGGAATTTTATTTGAATAAAGTAAAGATTTTGTTTATTCCATCTTGATTTTCTTTTTTGTTTAAAATGCGTTTTTAAGTTTTGGTGGGTAGTTCAATTGGCAAGCATTTTAAAAATGAAGTGTCAGGAGTAAAGTAAACTCGACATTCAAATGCCTCCGACTTACCTCTGTTTGTGGAAGGGGCATACATAACGACCTAAGGGTTATAATAGTAGAGGTCGGAATTGACCTTGTGTCATATGAGTATGAAGTCAACCTAGTCGTCGATTCTTATAGTCACAAAAAAAAATGAATTTGAATTCATAAATAAATTCAATTTGCGAAAAAGTCATGGGGCGCTTGGATCGTGCAAACTTCACAACTCAAACTTGTGATTCCAACAAATCTATGGGGGATTTTGGATAAATTTGACAAGAAAGTATACCCCTAATTGTGTAAACTTTACAACTCCAACTTATGATCCCAACAAATGTCTACCAAATTTTAGACAAATTTGATGAGGAAATATACCCAAAAAGGACCAAAACCTAGAAGAATTAAAATAAAGTAAATGGAAATTGAACTTTGATTCCTTTGCATTACTTTCTATAAGGTGCTTATGCTTATGGAGGATTTTTGTGGTTTCTTAAGAAATTCCAGTTAAAGGTAATCTTTTTAAGCTTGTCCATTACAATGTCCATAATAAACTACATTATCCATTAAACTTGAATATCATAAATCAACATAATTTTTCTACATGGTGTATGTTTTTTTAAAGTTTGATGTGTTTGAAGTACCTAGTGTAGGGATAAACCAAGTTATCAACTTAACGAGAAATTGACCAAGTCCTTGTTTTTTAAAGGTCACATTTAGTGTTGATTTTATATTAATTTGGAAAAGTGGTGATGCAGCATCACTCTCTTTTCATTAGGGTTAGAATTCTAATATTTTTACCAAGATATGAATATGAACAACTGTAGTGTGAATAAATGTGTTAAAATTATAACATTCTACGAAGATATGAGCATGAACATCTCTAGTGTGAATAAATGTGTTAAATTCAAACACTAGAATGAACCATTAAAGTTAGAACAATAATGATTATCCACTATTATATGTAATGTAAGACACCAATGATGAAAATAGTAATTGTTGTTTCATGTGCCTAAATCAAATCCATGGAGTTTAAATTCAATTCAATCCTTGTAACAGAAGAAAGTGACTGATGTGATGCTATGGATCATTCTTCGTCTTATATTTTTCAACATAGAGATTTTGAATTCAATTTGAACATTCAAAGTGATAGATATATGATGGTGAAATATTTTTTGACTCTCAATATGAGAATTCATAGAGGAGCTCCTCTTCACTCTCACACTTTTGATGATATTAGAGAGGCAATAAATAGGGATAAGAAGCAATGTTCTGGAATACTACTAGTACTAAAAATATTCTAGAATATTCCTTGGAGGTTAAATCCCCATTCATCTAGTAATGATTGATAATGAAATTAAAATTTTGGGAATTTTATTACAAAATAAACATACTTATCATTGATATAATAAACTTAAAATATTACATAGAGGATTTAAATTTAAGCGAAAATAACATTTTTACTATCACTCAAACTAAACTCAATTAACCATTAAACAAACATTATAAATATATTTAAATTTCAGAATATTTTATTTAATAGTTAATTGTGCTACTTTAAAAATATATAAATTTATAATTAACTTTGGTTTTAAAATATTAATAAAAATGGTTTAAAAATATTGATAAAAATGGTGACTACTTTATCGAACATTATTATTCTTTTAGCACTATTTCTCGGCTTAGACACATAATTGAGCTAAGGGATTAACCTTTATGATGATTAGGGAAAAGTTTTTCGCGGTTACTGAGTGATAAAAGGAGAAAAGTATATTAAGGTATTGCTCAAATGTTATGCTCTTGACCTGCGAGAAGATACCAGAATACCAAATATGTGAAGAAATATACCTAGAATTCAGAACAATAAGAAATAACAACAAGTATTTTATTATTCAAAAAGGAAAGCAATGTTCACTTGCCTCTTTGAGGGGGCAACCTCCAGTAGAGCTAGGCTCGATTACAAAATAAGACACGATGCTCCTCGAGGGGAGTCTCTATCCTTTATATAGGATTCATACATGCAATACCATGGTTCTTATTAATACCATCTATTTAATACCATGGCCCATTTGCAACTAACTGTGCTCCCTTCTTTAAATGTGGGTCAACCACTTACAATTATTAATATGGGCTTTATTGACTCTTTACTTATCTATAACTATGACTTGACCCTATTACATAAATAAGGGGGTTAGGGTTGGACCCTAACATGCCCTCCCCCATAAAAATAGCCTTGTCCTCAAGGCTGAAGCTGCGGAAACTGCTGAAGGACAGTGGTTGGTTCCTAGGTCGCATCTTCTGGAGAGGTGTCTTTCCACTTGACGAGGATTTCCTTCATCGTGCGGCCACGCAGGTGCCACTCTCGCGTGTCAAGAACCTGTTCAGGTTGGAGCTAGATTGAACCTTCTTCATCCAATTCTGGTAGACTGGTTTGAATTCGGCAATGGTTCCCAATCACTTTCTTGAGGCATGAGACATGGAAGATTGGATGGATTTTTGCCTTGGGTGGCAAAGCTAGCTTGTAGGCTACTTCTCCGATGCGCTGAAGTACTTGATACGGTCCGTAGAATTTTGGAGATAATTTCTTACAACCCTTGTCTTTGAGTGATGTTTGCTTATATGGTTGCAACCTCAAAAATACATGATCCCCTTCTTGAAATTTGTGTTCTGAACGATGTTGATCTGCCTGTTTCTTCATGCGGTTTTGAGCTTGATGGAGATTCTCTCTTAGGTGGGCCAGTATGGTTGTGTGGTTCTGTAGGAGTTGATCCACTGCTTGTACCTTCGAGCATCGTTGAATATAAGAAGTAGGTGAAGGAGGGAGTTGACCATAAACTGCTTCATATGGAGTCATTTTGGTGGTGGCATGATAGTTAGTGTTATACCACCATTCGGCTAGAGGTAACCACTGTACCCATAGATGTTGCTTCTTTGAAGTGAAACACCTAAGGTAGGTCTCCAGACATTTGTTGGCTACTTCAGTTTGACCATTAGTTTGGGGATGATAGGAAGTACTAAGTTGTAGTTGGGTACCTTGTAGCTTGAAGAGTTCCTACCAAAAGTTACTGGTGAAGATCGGGTTACGATCAGACACAATGGAAGTGGGCATGCTATGCAATTTGAAGATCTAGTCCATGAAAGATTGAGCCACCAAAGCCGGTGTAAAAGGGTGGGGTAGTGCGCAAAAATGAGCATACTTAGAAATTCTGTCTAGAACCACCATGATGACTAACTTGTTGCCTGACTTCAGAAGGCCCGTAATGAAGTCCATAGAAACCTCCGTCTAGATTGAGGCCAAGATGGGCAATGGTTGTAATGTGCCTGGGGATTTGACTGTTTCTCCTTTGTGGCGCTAACATACGTCACACTCAGCTACAAAAGTAAGAATGTCATTTTTCATGCCTGTCCAAAAGAATGAACGTCGAGTGCGAGCATAAGTATTCTGAAAGCCTGAATGGCCTGCAGTGGGAGATGAGTGCAACTCCACCAAAATGCAACTTTTGAGGGTGGATGTTGGTGATATCATGACTCTGTCCTTGTAGCGAAGAATCTCATCCTGCCAAGAGTAGCTCGCTGTGGAATTTGGATTTGCCTGCAATTTATTAATGATTTGGGAGAGCAAAGAATGTGAAAACCATTCCTTGCGAGCCTCTTTAATCCATTCTGGAATGGGAAGGGAGATTGCGAGCAGGGTGATTTCCTCCTCAAATTGGCGTGATAAAGCATCTACTACGACATTGTCGCGCCCTTTCTTGTAAATTATCTCATAATCATATCCCAACATTTTGGCGAGCCATTTATTTTGTTATGTTGAGGATAGGTGTTGCTCCAAAAAATATTTAAGGCTTTGATGGTCTGTGCGGATTTGGAAATGCCGCCCCAATAAGTATGGTCGCCAGGTATCTACTACATGTAAGATGGCTATCATCTCCTTCTCATAGGTAGGCTGTCCCATATTTGTCCCACTTAGTTGTTGGCTAGTGAAGGCCAAGGGTCGACTGTCTTGCATTAAGACCGCCCCAATATTCGTACCTAAAGCATCACATTCAATCACAAAAGATTTGGTGAAGTCGGGTAGTGCTAATATGGGAGTGGAACACATGGCATGTTTGAGAGCTATAAATGCTTGTTGCACTTCATCATTCCAAAGAAATGGTTTTTTCTTGAGAAGGTGAGTGAGGGGTCTAGCAATGCGACCATAATTGCGGAGAAATTTGCGATAGTAGCCCGTGAGACCCAAAAATCCTCTCAAGCTCTTCAAGGTCTTTGGTTGAGGCCAATCCTGCATTTCCTGGATCTTTTTGGGGTCCACCCTGACACCTTCACGCCCCACAATGTGGCCCAAATACTCAACTTCTTCCATGCCAAAATAGCACTTGGACATCTTGACAAATAATTTATGCGTTCGGAGAAGTTGCAAGAGCATATCTACTTGCCGAAGATGTGTGGCCCAGGTGCAGCTGTAGATGACGATGTCATCAAAGAAAACAAGGAAAAATTTTCTGAGATATGGTTTGAGTAGGTGGTTCATGAGGCTATGAAAAGTGGACGGGGCATTACAAAGACCAAATGGCATGACCAAAAATTCATAATGGCCTTCATGAGTTCGGAAAGCAGTCTTTGGAATGTCTACTTATTTCATGCGAATTTGGTGATAGCTCGAGCGAAGGTCGAGCTTAGTAAAGAATTGAGCCCCATTTAGTTCATCCAACAAATCATCGACAACCGGGATGGGAAATTTATCTTTGACAGTTAGCTTGTTGAGGGCCCTAAAGTCTAGACACATACACCATTCCCCATCTTTCTTGAGCACCATGACCATAGGCGATGAATAAGGACTAATGCTAGGACGAATGATGCCTACTTCCAGGAGTTCCTTGATGATTCTTTCAATTTGATTCTTTTGGGCGAACAGATATCTATATGGGCGCACATTTGGGGGTTGGGCCCCTGGGACCAAAGTAATGCTATGATCATGTTCCCCTCTCGAGGGTGGAAGCTCATGAGGCTTGTCAAAGACCAGAAGATGGTTTTTTAAGATTTGTTGCATCCCAGGATGAATTTCAAGAGAAGTGGGTTCGAAGGCCTGGATGGCATTAAATTGGGCTATAACTCCATGGTGGCCCTTCTTTAACAATTTTTCCATCCTATGCGAGCTGACGATAGAGGGAGCACCCGCCTGGAGTCCGCAGAGGGTATGTGTGTGGTTGTTTTACTTAAAGCTCATATATAACTCTTGGAAATCCATTGTGATTGGCCCGAGTGTGCGGAGCCATTCAGCACCCAAGACAATGTCACACCCTCCCATGTGTATGGCAAACATGTGGGTCTTTAGCTGATAATCTCCCATTTGAAGTTTGACATTTTCATAGCGGCCTTCACATTTCATTGTCCCCCCATCAACAATTTCGACCTGGAAATTAGAGACTGCTCTAACAAAACAATGCACTGCTTCAGAGACTCTTTGATGGATAAAGTTATGTGTACTGCCACTATCAATCAAGACTACTACAGGGCGATGCTTAACAAAACCTCTGATTTTGAGAGTTTGGGGAGAAGAAATCCCTGCCAAAGCATGAAGCGAGATAACTGGTTCGTTAGGTGTAGTTGGGAGTGCATTGTCCGGCTGGTTTTCCTCATCTTCCTCCTCTGGTCCTCAAATGGTGGAGCTTCCTCCGATGAACTGTGATCAATAGCATCAATTTGAAAGAATTTGGGTTCCTTGCATTTATGCCCCGGGGAATATTTCTCATCACAGTAGTAACACGATCCTTGCTTTCTTCTTTCCGCCATTTCCGCTGGTGACACCTTTTGAACCTTAAGCGTTTGGGTAGTGCTTGAAGCCTGAGTGGGGCAACCCTTGGTTATTAATGATTCCATCTTCTTCCCAGTCTAGTGTAAGCCTGTACGACTTTACAAATATAAATTCTCAATTTTCAAATTTTATGTGAAGGGGCCTGTAAGGCGTGTTTGATAATTTATAGGGAATGAAAGGCTGGACATGCATGATAATTAATTTATTTAAAAGTTCCATAATTTGATATTTCTTTTTATTTAAGTAAATATTATTTTCAACTGAGTACAGTGTATTTTTTAATTATAATACAGGGTAGAGATCTTCCAACTTCCTATATTTTTTTAATTATTTTTTGATTTATTCAATTAATAACTATCTGGTGTAGGGATCTTCGAAGTTGTTTTACTTTTTAATTATGGATCTTCGAAGTTGTTTTACTTTTTAATTAATAATTATATGAGGTAGGGATCTTGGAAGTTACTCTATTTTTTAATTATTATTTAATTAATAATTATATGGGGTAGGGATCTTAGAAGTTATTTTCAACCGTATTTACCGTTATTTTTTAATTATTATGATACAGGGCAGAGATCTTCCAAATTGCTCTATTTTCTTTAGTTATTTAATTAATAATTCGCTGAAGGCTTGTATATATCAATTTCGGGTGGATGAGCCAGCGTTGGTTTAAAAAGTCAACGGCAAGGATTTCATGTGTTGCGAATATGCTTCATGCTCAGATTTATAAAATAAAAAGACAGTGCATCGTCCGTGTCCGTCGTTCGTTTCAATACCTATCTTATTAGTCCCTGCCCTTCCGGGCTAGGAGGGACTATAGTAATCGGTTTTCAGGATTTAGCATTAGTTCGACACTGAAACCAATGACTATTTTCCCCTTTTAATCAAAGTTCGTTTATATTAATGAAATTCTTTTTTCTTCTAAACAATTACTGTACTTAAAATTTTTTGTTTTAACCAATCAAATGAATCAAAGGAATCATGGTCTTATTTGGCCTCAAATCGAGGCATTCTTCATTTTAATACTTAGGGTAATAAGTATCCTAAGTAAACGAGTCATATAAATGTTCATATAAAATGAAGGTTGGTTTAATGCTAGGATTAGTTTCCTAAATGTCTGTAGTAACATGATATATCATGTATAATAAACAAACTAGAATGTTTGACATGTCATTGCAGCTTCCGTGTCAAATTTGCAACTTGCATGAGAACCCAATGGTGCATGCTTGACAATTGTTGTTCACTTGACAATTGTTGTTCACTTGAGAACCTGATCTGGCCATCATCTTCCTTGTTTTAAACGTGACCTCCCTTTGTGTGACCTCCCTTTGTTTCACCTTCTTGGGCACTTGGTAAACGCTGTTGTTCCGCTAGCTTTGTTGGTTGGTTGCAGGTCACCTGGTAAAGGTCCCAGATATGCAGTCGACTATCGACCTGGATGAAGCACCGTTCTGTGAGCTGCATCCTTTCCTCGGCCACCAAATACTGCCAACACCAAAATAACAAAAGGTAATTAATTTTAACGACTCAAAAAAAATCTGCAACTTTGTTATATGCAATCAAAACACAATTCATGAATCAGGGGGCAGTTAGAATACTCACAATACTGATACTCACAATACTAACGCTGTTGTTCGGCTAGCTTTGTTGGTTGGTTGCTTGTAGGTCACCTGGTAAAGGTCCCAGATATGCAGTCGACTATCGACCTGGATGAAGCACCGTTCTGTGAGCGGCATCCTTTCCTCGGCCACCAAATACTGCCAACACCAAAATAACAAAAGGTAATTAATTTTAACGACTCAGAAAAAATCTGCAACTTTGTTATATGCAATCAAAACACAATTCATGAATCAGGGGGCAGTTAGGTGTGAGAATGTACTGCTCACACTAAGGAGTGGAAGCTTGAAAATCCATACTAGATAGTAAAAGATAAAAACTAAAAAAAAAATCGAGGTTCATTAAATCTTTTGAAAATTCAATCACCTTTAAAAAAAATTAAAACTAAACCCTCAATTTCCTGATCTCTCTTCTTTTTTCTTACTTTCTAAACTTTTTTGAACTTTTTAATTTTTTTATATACTAATTTTTTCTGAAACTATAATTCAATCACTTTTCTCTACTCTTTTATCTTTTAAAACGACAAATAAATAACTGCTTTAAAAATATAAAGAAAACAAATTTCTCCAACCAATATGACCAATACTCGACTTGATCTTACTTGAATTTCAAACAATAGATGGCGTCTAACGGTGGCTAACGGTGGCTCTCGGTGAAGAACATAGCCCAGGTGGAAAGACCTTGGCAATTCTCTGACCGTTGGCTGCGGGTTTATGACCGTTGGCTGCGGGTTGATTCCTTCCTTCTCTCGATCCTGACAAACAGTTGTGCCTCTTTTTCAGAAATGTCTATGGCTCTCGTCAAAATGGTAGAGAATATTTCAAACAGTTACCACACCCTCAATTAATGGCAGTTGTGTAAACAGGCCAGCAAGGGCATTTGAATTGCCATCTTCTACCTGCGTCAAGCCTCCCATGGGATTCGTTGATTCCTCTGGTTTTATCAATATTAGTGGATTGACAGGAAGGTCAAGTATACTGACATTCAATTCAGAGAGATTTGCGATATTTCCTCAACCTTCAATCTTGGATACCCACAATACTGACATTCAATTCAGGTACGTTTTCCTCCTGAATAATTTTTTTTTTGTTTGAAGTATTTTGGAACCTTATTGTTGACAAAACAACTGAGCCCGCCGAGCTAACTATAACTACTGCGAAAACTGCTGAACGATAAGCCCAATACCCCTTGCTAGGTAGCCTCAATGCCCTCTCAAATAAACCTGCTAAGTAGTGTCCGTCCTCTGTCGAACCCAACACTGAGCATTGCCTCCACCCTGGCTACAAGGTTTTTCCATTCCATATGTGGCACTTGTCGAAACAAGACCGGTATTATTAAAATTAAGGATGGCATTGGCAACATGCTATAGTACACAATAGTTCTTAGTGCAGACCTCCAGCCCACCTTCAAAACATGGGTGTCTTCCGTAATATAAGGGCAGAGTTACCCTGTTGACCTGTGGGATTCATCAGCTCCAAATTAAAATAACAAATGTGCCAGCGAGTAAATTATAGCTATTAATTGACCGCCATGGATACGGGAACAGAAGCCAATTATAGTATCAGATGGGTGTCATCCATACAAGGTAATTCATGTTTTGTTCTCTGAATTGCAGGGTGGGGTGAACTTATATATAAATGACAAGAAACAGATGCCTAAAGCTGCTAGTTGAAACTTTCTGAACAATTAAACGGTGGCATAAAAAAGGAAAAAAATGGAACTGATAACCAACCTGATCAATTGCAGGCGAAATATGCAGAGGCGCAGAGAGGATCGTGGCAAGAAAATGGACCAGCCGAAGTAGAAGGTGGAAAAGCAGTTGCACGGCCTTCTCAGAGTGACCGCGCTCCGAATAGTTCTGCCACTCTTCCCTATAACAATCGCAGTAGCTATACCAGGAACTTGCAACTCTCTTTGGAAATTGGATGAGGTCTTGCCATTGCGAGGCGACCCTGTGCTGTTGAGTCTAGAGAAGAACGGCGAAGAAGATGATGACTTAGACCGGCCTGCAGGCGGAACCGACGACGGGAAGCAGTCGACGCCACGACAGGGTTGTCCTACGCCACGTTTCGCTCATGCGATATGCTTGAGCTGGTGGTAATGTATAAGCCCATTCGACCAAGTTCCTCTAACTTACAAAAAAAATTGCTTAAGGTTTCATCTTGATACAGGAGATTTACAGTTCACCATTACTTTTAATTTCATAAAATGTGATCATTCCCTAATGAAGGAGATCTAATGATGAAAGCCGTTGTGTCGCCATCTGCATTGGGGCTTATTAAATTCGTTGACCCTTTGTCTAAGGATTAATGACACGCTTTATTCACTTTGTTGTATAGTAGTTAATGTTTATATTTGAAGATATATAAATGATATAGAGATATAAAATAAATTCATATTCAAAAATATTTATATGAATACCTGCATCCTCATTTATTTAGAGTGAATATCTTTAAGAAACCATCAACTGTTAACCCAAAATTCCTGAAAGTCTAGGCTTTTTAAGAATTATTAGTAAAGTAATTCTTAATTACGTAATTTTTCTTTAATGACGAGTCACCATACACTAAGGAAATACCAAATAACAATTAGCAATAACTTTTCATCTTATAAATTACTGACCTATATCTATATCAATAAATAACTTCTATATCAATAGATAACCACTAATAATTACTACTTTCCCACTACTAAATTGACCACAAAGTTATCAGAAAGTCATGAAATAACTTTTCATCTTATAAATTACTGACCTATATCTATATCAATAAATAACTTCTATATAAATAGATAACCACTAATAATTACTACTTTCCCACTACTAAATTGACCACAAAGTTATCAGAAAGTCATGAAAAAATGTGTTTAAAAATTTTGAGTTAATAAATTGAAAAGTGAAATATCGTGATTACGATTCTCCGTTGTCATGAGTCCACCAATGTGATGACTCGAAAATCAGGACATCAACTCCTTTCCAGTAAATCCTATTCTTCCCAACAGAGTCCAGATGTATAATTCTCTTCTTCTCGTGATCGATGCTATGCTGAACCAGAAATGGAGCCCACATAAACTCTTACTATAATTACATTTACATGATGCTAGGTTGATTAGACGCATGTTTCTCAATAAATACTTTTCAGGTATTCCATATCCCGCTTTCGGGCCTCGTCACTGGGCAACCCATCTAAGGCATGGCGAGAATCACAATTGCAAAATCCGATAACCTCATATAAAAAAAACTAAACTTGAAACATCAGCGAAATTAATGGTTTCCACGAAGGTTCTCTTAATAATTTAGTGATTTTAAAATTATGATGTCTGCGCATAAAGTTAGCAGTGATACGAAATATATGTATGAACCATGATTTGTTTCTTCACGCTTGGCAACCTAAAAACATTTCTAATATATTAGGCCTGGGCAACTAGAAACCTTTCTAGTTTATCACTGCATTTGACCACATGCCATTGAATGCCAATCCAGCGGGTGGTAAGGTCTTCGAGAATTTGATTTGAACAGGGTTGGATCAACTGCCTCTGCATCTAGAACTGGATCTACTTCTGCCGGATATACTAGTACTGGATAAGCTACTTGCTCTGGATCTCCTGCTCCTATCGAAGCTAAGTATGCTTATTCATATTCGATTGTACTAGTGCTAAAACGGGTGTTACTTCAACCAAACGGGTGTTACTTCAACCTGGTCGCTGCTGCGGTTTGACATCTTCTCGCTGCCACACTTACTGGTACTGGATAAGCTACTTGCTCTGGATCTCCTGCTCTTCCTATTCGATTGTACTAGTGCTAAAACGGGTGCTACTTCAACTTGGTCGCTGCTGCGGTTTGACATCTTCTCACTGCCACACTGCTTCGATTGAAAGCTTGGTCTACAAAGCAAAAGCAATTGTACTAGTGCTAAAACGGATGCTACTTCAACCTGGTCGCTGCTGCGGTTTGACATCTTTTCACTGCCACACTGCTTCGATTGAAAGCTTGGTCTACAAAGCAAAATCAAAACAATGGCTGGCTGGCTTGCTAAAGGCAGGTACTAGCTGCCACGCAGCCTGCCTTGTTAAATAAATGAAAAGGATAACTTTCAAATGAAAAGACCAATTAAATACTCGTTCATAAGTCGACCGATTGACTATATAAGATAAGGGAGATGTCTCCATGCAAAGGGGAATTTAAATCGACCGCTTCGCGTCTTTCCACCCCTTCCAATGCTTTCAAGAAACCAGATACTCAGGCATCTTTTGCCCCTTCGTTTCTCTAGGTTGTCTCTGTGTTTGCCCCATGTAAGGGTATACGACTTTAGAAATATAAATCCCTAATTTTCAAGGACTTTATGGGAAGGAGACTCGAAGGTGTGTTTGAAAATTAACAGCGAATCAAACGCTGAACATGCAGGATGATTAATTTATTTAGAAGTTCGGTCATTTGATATTTTCTTTTATTCAATTAAATATTATTTTCAACTGCAACCACTGTACTTTTAATTATTTGATTACGTATAAATGATATAAGGTGGAAATCTTCCAACCTTCTCTATTTTTTAAATTATTCGATTAATAATTAGACGGCGTAGGGATATTTGAAGTTGCGCTATTTTTTAATTATTATTTTTATTAATAATTATAGGGTGAAGGATCTTTAAGTTGCTCTATTTCTTAATTATTTTATTGATTATCTATTTCTTAATTATTTTATTGATTATCATGAATTGATATAAAATTGGATATAGTTTAAAATATTATTTATGGTGAAAAAATAAATGATGACGATAATGTTGTTGTTGATTCAATTTTAAAATATTATTAAGGGTGAAAAAGAAATGATGTGATTAATACGAAAGGCATTTCTCTACTATATGGATCACAAAAATCTCAGATCTAATAGAAATAATGATGATGATATTGTTGTTGTTGTTGCAATCCAGCATGAGTAACATGTATATAGTGTGTAATGAATATAACTACTAGTTTATGGATAACAAGTGTAGAGATATTTTATTACAAAATAAACATACTTATAGTTGATATAATAAACTTAAAATGTTACACATAAGATTTAAATTTAAGAGAAAATAACATTTTTACTATTACTTAAACTAAACTCAATTAACCATTAAACAAACATTATACATATATTTAAATTTTAGATTTTTTTTTAATAGTTAATTGAGCTAATTTAAAAATATATAAATTTATAATTAACTTTCGTTTTTAAAATATTAATAAAAAATGGTTTAAAAAAAAAATTGATAAAAATGGTGACTTTTTATCCAACATTATTCTTTTAGCGCTTATTTCTCGCTTAGACACATAATTGAGCTACGGGATTAACCTTTATCATGATTAGGGAAAAGGTTTTCACCTGAGTGATAAAAGGAGAAAATATATTAAGGTATTGCTCGAAACATATATAATAATAATTAATTAGAATTATATATTATATTCGATTAATATATATATATATATATATATATATATATATATATATATATATAATTTTATTTTTACAAAATATTAATTATATGGTTTTGAATGGTATTTTTTTGGTTAGTTATATAGTTGGGATTATAATTTTAAATAATGTGTTATATTTTTTTATGGGGAGAAAGAATGGAGATTTGAAAAAGTGAAATTATTTCTTGGCATACTCAAATTTCAAATTGAAAAAATTAAAAGTTTCTATCAATTTATGTTCAAATTTTTTCCATGGTGTTAGGGTATTACAAGAGGAATCAGTGGTGTTGGTCTTTTACTATTCATTTTGGTTAGTTTAGCCCATAAATTACTGGGTGTCATAACCTAAAAGGTTTTCATGTTAACAGGGTCATTAATAAAACCAATCTAAGGTTGGGAAGGCTTTTCTCCTGTCAAGTTTTTGTAAAATGACCTTGCGGGTAGAATCAAATATGAAGGGCTCTAAATCATATTTCCAACCAGATATAAATCTCCCCAAATGGATGCAAGAATCAAAAGTTATGGCCACGTAAAAATCCCTCTTCGAAAGCTTGGGAAAAGGAAAAAATAGCTATATATAGGGAATTCATATTTTACTATCTAATGCTACCCAACGTGGTCATTGCACAGTGCTACCCAACCACTACGCATCGATTCTCTGGCACCCTGCAAGGCATCCACACAGTCATAAATTATTTTTCATTAAATTTCGAGGGGGGTTTTTAGAAGCACTTGAGGAGGGCATGCCAATTATCCATTGTATAAACAGTTAGCAACTACATTTTATAAGTCCAAAACTGGTGGAACCTTTCCAAGAAAGAATGAATATGTGCCAGGAATTAACAAAAATTAAACATGGGTATTGAAGTTTGAAGTGTGGATGAAGATAATTGTTAATTGTTAATTGTTAAGTGTGGATGACATATATGCTAGAGAGGGAAAATTTTCATATTGATATGCAAGAACCCTTCTTTACACAACTTAGAAATGGACAAAATACAATGGAAGGAAGATGTGCTCTTGGGAATTACAATATAATTTTACCTACAAATTTCTTGTAAATCGATGTTTACTGCTTACTGAGAAGGTTGTGAATTGGTATGGTTCCTTTTATGAAATTATAAAGGCGGAGAGTATAGGGAACATTATTCCTGGTATCAAACAATCAAGGAAGGGGTACAAGTATATCGAAGGTTCTACTCTGAAGAAAAAGAAAAATCTGGAAGTGTTTTGACGATTGTGGTTTCGACAGTACTTTCCCAACCATATATTTTTATGTCTGATATGGTCACTATGCTTGGAGATATATGCTTCAAAATGATATTTGGAACTTGGCATCAATTATTGCATACCACAAGCAAACATGGGAAATCTGTTGACATTAGGAAAGTTGTCAACTATAAACTTGTTCCACCATGCACCAAGAGGATTTACAAGTTGAAGGAGTAACAACTTTATTGGGACTTAGATCCACAACTAGAGTTATTCCTGTGCACTTCCACCTCCAACCTATGTTTTGAGATCCTCATTCTTCGTTGTTAACAATCTAAATGAAATATTGATAGTGGGAGCACGAGCTTTAACAAAGCATGTTCATAGAAGTAGTGATGGATTATGGCACCCATTTATGGGAAATGAGATTGAGAAAAATAAAATGGAAATGGAGATCATTTGTCACATATTTTCCCATGTTTAATGGCTTAAAACGCAAATCCGCTTATATCCTTTCCATAGTCATGATTTTATTTGATAATCCACCATGTTTTTTTATGGTCTAGATTGTTCAGAAGGAACCCGATAAGCCCGAAAAGTGACCCAATAAGCTTGAAGGAGGTCGATAAGGGATAAGGCGAATGTACCAAGGGATCTAGAGGATTTTTGGTACAATGGAAGGCAGTTTGAGATTTTCCATAGGACTATGGACATATGGATAAAACCAATTTTATGAGTTTAATGTTGTTCAGACCAGGCATATGAGGATAACAATGATTTTCTGAGTTTAATGTTGTTCCTGTGTATGACCCGAATCTTGTTGTTCTATTAGAAACAATGATAAAATGCACCGATAGGCCACCAACTAGAAGATTAGGATAAATCAGTTATAGTAGTTAGATTTGATCCACTTAGTGGATGAATGCAATGTATTTGGTCCTTGGACGAAAGGGTATTTAATGGCTAAGCATATGATGCAATGGATATATAACAGGGAATTGTTGAGAGTAGGAGGAGGCCTAGTGTGTGTAAATATTTTAATAAAAAGCTCAGAGCATGCTTGTGCCTTTGTTTTCACATATTTCTGTGGTGTGTGGTTTCAATTTTGGGTTTTCATTATGTTAATCTGATATCCATTTCTGAAGTTTTTGTCTTAAATTCGTCCTTACATGCTCAGGATAATTGTGGATCTCATACATGATGGAATTCTTCATTTCTCTGTCATGGTTCTTCTGAATATTTGGCCATTAGTTATGTAGTATAGTTGATAATCATATGCTTTGTTGCATTTGACTGGATATTTTCCCTCATTCTTCACTATACTACAATCAATAATTGACTTGGAATATGTTCCTACCGTGTCTCTATTATCTAGATGGCTCATGCATCCCATGATGTTTTATGATCTTTTACTTCAGTGGCTCTCTCTCCCAACAATTTTCATTAAATCTTATGTCATCTACCTTATGAGCTTAATAACCATTCTAAAATCCATATCCTATCAATCTTTGATTGATAGTTGATCCAGCAAGAGAGCCCTCTCTAAGGTTAGGGCGAATGGACCTTAACCTACAAGTGTTACGTGGTTACCTCTGGTATTTCTCTCCTCAGCCTAGGGAAATTTATAGAGTGTTAAAACATAGTGAATTTGATTAGAATAAAAAATTGGGGATCAGATGGTATAGTCTATTCAATCTGTTGGGAGCTTGCAAGATCACAACCATGACTATTATTTCCCAATTGGTTTTGTTTGCATTAATTTCCATTTCAATTTTTATTAGTGATTGGTGTACATGTTTCACTTGCCTCTCTCGATGGTTGGGAGCTTGTAAGATCATAACCATAACTATTATTTTCCAAATGGTTGTGTTTGCATTAATTTCCATTTCAATTTTTATTAGTGATTGGTGTACCTATTGCACTTGCCTATCTCGATGGTTGGTCAAGTAGCAAGAATACTTCATATGTTTTGGCCTAGCGAAGACAATATTTGAACTCATGATCTCAAGGTTATGAGCCTTACGAGCTACCAAACTACTCTACTCCATACCATTGATTAAAATCATAATCAAAGTGGGTACACCAAACAATAATGGGATATACTACCCCTATCCCTATAAAGGGGTGGGGGTACTTTTCAATTATCATAATAAACATCAAAAACTTTATTTTCCTCTTCCTATCAACTTGAATTTATTATCTTGTGAAATAAATATGCGTAGGCTATTTCATGGAGTATGTGTTGGGACAATCTAAAATCTCGAAAGTCAATCCTATGTCTTCAAGTCGAAGAACAATATCGATGGAGACATGTAGGTACACTATTACGTGGGGGAGATTGTAATTTTCCATGAATTTTTCATTTGTCATCTAATGATGAAATATTTCTTTTTTCCTCCAAATATTTATGAATAAAATGATGTTTGTTTCCAATGCTTGTCTCTTTCACTCTCTCTCTCTAAATGAGACTCTTTCTCTCCATAACAATTCAATCAGTATTGTTACCTCTCAAGAATCAAAATATAGAATAGATTTTAGATGGAAAAATATTATGTTGATTACTTTTCTTTGTGGGGTATTGTCATTGATACAATGATAACCCATTCACTCATGAAATTGATGAAGAATTAACCAAATTTACTTGATGTAGAGGTAAGTAAAAAATTGCACAAGTGAATATATAAGCTATGAAAAAGTGAGCTAAACCAACTAATTATGCTTGAAAATGGAAAGGATATTAGCTCATCTCTCCATAAAACTAAATTAGCTAAAGGTGTGTCTTCATGGGCTCATGTGAAATTTTCAATCAATTCCTACAAACATCCATGCGAGGAAATCAAGAACATAAATTCTATAGCCCAAACAAGATTCCTAAATAAGGACATCCACACCCAAACAAATAAATTGTTCATACAAAAAGGGTTGTATGCATTAATAAGTTGTGAAGAACTTAACCATCGATAATGTCTTGACCATCCCATTAAATAAGTCAAAGCCCTCATTAAATTGTACTACATTACCCTACCATAAAACATTATATGCTTCCAAATGCAATAGAAAGTAAACCCATCCAATAATATTCAACATCCATAAAATACTAAATAAAAAAGTATCTGAGGCCTTAGAATATTACAAAGTACCACCCTGTCCCAAGCATCCCAAGGAAAACAATAAACCAAGATGTTTCGTTATATAGCAATTATCCTGGAACCCACACACATCCAAAACAACTTTAACTAGGATAAATGTAGTTGTATGTAAACCTAGGGAAATAGCATGATGGACCAAAATGTCTCCAAGACCATTTATTGAGAACAATAAAATATTCTTATTATTAATAACATTTAACCAAAGAGGCATCCATATACTATTACCTACATTGAATGTTGAAACACTTGTTGAAGATAGGAGTACATGAAAACCATATAACACCTTACCATGAGTATATTGTATCCATTAAGCAAATATGGGCTCCATGAAGATCTAATGTTCTAGAGTATAGAAAGAAAGCATAACATCATTATGAATAAAAAGTCCCCACGTATAAAAACTTAGTAATAAAGTAATCCAACTAAAATGAAATATTATAGCTTCCTTTTGATCCAACATTCTCATTGTAAAAATCCTCACACCCCAACTAATTTTATCTTTATAAACTAACAATAAAATTCATTCTTCAATAACTAGACATATCTATCAGTTTTATATCCGCATTTAATCTTAATAAAGTCTATAACAATATGGTATTTTCAATATTTTAAAAAAACTCACACACCTACTAAACTTACGTAATCTTTATTATTTGGATAATACATTGGTTTTTTTTTTCTCTATCGTAAAATGGCTTAGAGGAGGATTTATTTTACGAGAAATAAACTTATGAATGGTTATAAGGTAATCTTTAATATTGGGATAATACATTTTTTTTTTTTTTAATCATAAAATTCCCATGCATTATTACTTTAAAAATGGACTTTAGTCTATTCCACAATTGAGGGAATGTATACAATGTGTACTCGTAGTTGTTCCAACCTACTTTAACCTTTCCAATATACGTAATTACTTTATTATCCACTACTGTATGCAATACACTTACATTAAAGGAGTCTCATAAGTTTAAATGTATGATTATTGTACAAATGTATATAAGGTTTTCTCTCCTTATTTTCCTTCTTAATATGGGATTATTCCTATGAGAACCTGAAATTATCTATGTTCTTGGCACCCTTCTAGATTGTTTTGCATCCAAGTGGGAAAGCCATTCCATACGCCATGTTTGCAATACGTGTACGGCCTCACCTACGGTTCAAATTAGTTATTGTAAAATCAAAGATGAAGATTAATGATAGGGTTTCATAGCCACTTAATGACCTTACTCAATCATGAAAGTGCCATTTCATTTATTCGTTGTTTTACCTTTGTTTGCACAACTTTTACGGCTAGGGTTTGGCCCTCGTATTCAACGGAAATCTTTCATTTCTGTCGACATCATATTAACAGGTGTGCTCATATTATCTGCGTCCACCATATTGCCTCCATTTGTCATACAATGGCACTTTGACTTTGCAACCTGTCTAAGGAAAACTTGTTCCTTTGAACTATACTTGTGACTCTCTTAAGGTAGAGTCTCTTAAATGAACTACTATAATAGTTGTATTTTCTAGTACTTTTCCAGTTAGATTTGCAATAAAAAATTATTCCTTTTGGAATTGATATTATTGTTTGCCTTCTTTCTCAAGTTTAAAAAGGTGTATTTTTGTGTTCAGAGATATTGCTTTTTGTTTTCCTTATGTACATGGTAACAAGAAGTCCAGAAGAAAAGCCATTGACGATTATGCCTTATATAGTCTCTCATCCACACTTCATCTGTTCATCTAATCTTTATGTGAAAGAATTGTTAAATGCAAAATAAAGGTTGGAGGTTTTACAAGCTAAAGGGCAGGAAAGAGATCATAAAATTCATATAATAACAATTGAGAACAAGGTTTTAGCATAAAGCAATAAAGTTTTAAAAGAACAAGTGGCGTTGCTACAGGAAGCTCTCTTGATAGGAAAGACAGAATGGCAAAGCATGAAGGCGGATGTGAAAAACATAAATAAATTTGTTGTGGAAAGTACAGAGGTGGTGAATGTGAAATCATCCCAGGATAAAGGGAAAATGATTTCCCAAATAAACAATGAAAAGAACACAAGAGAAGAAACGAAAGGAGATTCCATCAAAGTTTCCAAAACTTGGGCTCAAATTATTAGCAATTCTGCTAATAAGGAAGGAGAAACAAATATTCAGGTTGAAAACATGCAAGATATTAAAGGCAAGGAAAGACAAAATAGGGCGGCAAACATAATTATTAAAGGAGTGAAAGACTATGGGGAAATGAATGTACTCTTGACCTTGTAAGAAACTTCTTGAAAGACAAGTTGCTATGGCAAAAACAAATATGTCAAGCATGGAGGGTGGGTAAGTTTAACGGGGAGAGAGCTAGGCCCATAAAAGTCATTATGCCTAGCTTGCATGATAAATATATCATTCTAAGCAAGAAACATCTCTTGAGGGGTTCTCATTTTTTCCTAGAAGAAGATTTAACTGTAAAACAACAAGAGGAAAGAAGGGAGGAAATTTTAAAGGTTAGGGAAGTAAGAGATAAAGGAAAGAGATCATGGATTTATAAAGGCAAAGATGTGATACCGCAATTTTGACCTCCTTCCAAAACAGAGCAGTAAGATGGTAATAAAGAAGAGGCAAAAAACTCTTCAACAGGAAATCAAAAAGCAAGGTCAGTATGGGAAAGCAGGGGCAAAGACTCAAATGTGAGTCTTGCATGTCAAAATAAATAGAAATCAAGTCATACCCATGTTTCCTTAAGATTATTTTGTTGGAACTGCAGAGGTTACCCATGGAGATGAGGACCCGGGTTAGGGCCTATTTTGGAAGATAGACACATAATTTGCCTCATAGAAACACATGAGGATGAAGGGTGTAAGACACTTATGTTTGAAGGATACTGGAAGATGGTAGTGTTGAACAAGGTAGCAGGGAATGTCAAAGGGCATGGTGGTATCATGGTTTTAGTAAGGGGGAAAGAAGGTTGTCTCATCAGTTAGAAAAGAAGACTCAACTAAGCAATTCATTTGGTTTAAAATATTAGAAAATGGAAACCACATCAGAATTACAGCATGCTATTTTGCGCTGCAGGTTTCAAAAATCTACAAAGGTAGAGGGCTTGACCACAAAGATCCATTTGCAGCCTTAAAAGCGGATATTGAACATATTCACAGCTAGGTGAAGTCCTTGTAGTGGGTGATTTCAATGCCAGGACTGTGAGTAACAAGCTAGCATTCTTTGTTGTAAAGATGATCGTGACCCTATTTGGATTACAGAAGAAAGTAATCATCAGTGGGAAAGAATTTCAAAGGACAAGGGCTGCAATATCTTTGGTGAACAATTGCTTACTCTATGTGGGGCATTTGATTTAATGATTTGTAATGGCTTGACTAGATGGGAAAAATCCGATAATTTCACTTGCAATAATTACAATGGAACAAGTGTGGTAGATTATGTAATTTGCTCATATTGCATGAGAAAATCGATGAAGTTTTGATTGGAGATCAATTGTGGGACTTGGAATCAGATCACAAGCCAATTTATTTATGTTTCTCTTGGATTGGAAAGAAACAATTAGAGTAAAAAAAATCAGCATGTCCAACAAAATCTCCCATAGGGCAGAATTCTTTTGACCCCAGAAAATTGTAATACCTTCAAAATGACACTAGAGAGGCTCTTCGAGAAGGAGAAAATTACAATTCATAGCCTTCATAATCATGAATTAACACATTTAATTCAATGCACACTTGCAAGTGCAAAAGAGAAAAAATTAAGAAGTCTGAAACAAATTGCTTTCCGATTAATGCTTGGCTTGACGAGGAATGCAAAAAGGCAAGGAGAATGTGGAAAGATTCAAACAAGAATAACATAAATCTCAAAGCTTACAAGCAGTTATTAAGCAAGAAAAAGGATGATTTCATGGTTTCAAGGAGGGAAGAACTAATCTTCCTTGGAAAAAATAACCCCAAATTATTTTGGAAGGAGCTCCAACCGAAAAATATACAAATTGGAAATAATATTACAACTTCTAAATGGTTTGACTATGTAAGACAACTCTATGAGCATATTCCCAAGGTTGACCCTCCCCCCTTGGTTAGCACTGATACTAAACTCTTCATGGTGCAAGAGGTAGATATGGGTATCAAGAAGTTGGGTGTTGGAAAAGCAAAAGACTTAGTTGAACTCCAAGCAGAATATCTAAAGTGGGGCTCAAATATTCTTGCACCTCACATTACAAAAACCTTCAACAACATCATACAACAAGGGCTCCCCACAGATTGTATAATTAGTCTGGAAATACCTCTTTTCAAGAGAGGTGACGTCAATAATCCCTCCAATTATAGAACCATCATGATAAACCCTTTGCTTGCAAAGCTATTTGGAAGCATGTTAGAAAACAAAATTAGCAAGTGGGCAGAAAAAAGAGATAAGCATGCTAAAGGGAAAGCAAGTTTTAGACCTAAACATTCCACAATTGATCATTGTATAAATTTAAGGCACATCATTAAAAAAATTTGGGAAAAAAAGGAGTATTTTTTTGCTTTGTTGATTTTTGAAAAGCGTTTGACTCAGTTTCTTAGGATAAGCTTTGGCACAAAATGGAGGAACTTGGGGTTCTTAAACATTTGAGAGCAGCTGTACATAGGCTGTATGAAGAGGTGAAAGTCAAAATTAGAACTTCAGCAGGCATTTCTGAAAGTTTTAGAAGTGATATCGGGGTCAAGCAAGGTTGCCCAATGTCTCCTACCCTTTTTGGTTTATATATCGACAAGCTTGAGGAGTGGTTAAATTCGTAAAGGGGTGATGGTATCTATTTGGGCAAGTTTGTTATAAGGCTTATTTTGTAGGCAAATGACCTTTGTTGGGTGTGAAACCTGATTATCTTCTGTATTCAAAGGTATCGCTGCATTGGACCCCAGTTTGAAATGGGGCAGCAAATCTGCCCGTAAAATATTCGCTACAGGGGGGTCTTGGGCGGGGTCGGCTGCGACCTTTTGGGAGCCCCCCCTAGCGGGGGGGTTGGGGGAAACGCTCCCGAAGCTAAGAATAGATGTAAAAATTCCTTGTAAAATGTTGTAATTTCATAGTCAATCTGAGCCATTCATTAGGCAGAGATCTGATGGTAGAAGTTATGTTTAATTTAGGGTTTTTTTCCCTAGAAGGCACCCCCTCGCTATATATGAGGGAATTGTATTGTGTCAATGTAGATTTGTATTCTGAGTGAGGAAGAGAGAGGAGATTGAGAGCGAAGAGGGAATTACAACGGATCTGCTGTAGGTTGTATCTCTTTAGTTTGTTGGATAATATAAAAGGAAGGACTGGCTGTTTCTCCGTGTACATAGCCCAAACTGGGTACTGAACCATGTATATCTGTGTCTCTCTTGTTTTATGTGTTTTCTATGTTTATATTTCTGCAATATTTTATGTGTTCCAATGCTCTGTAATATATAATTTTCTAACAACTGGTATCAGAGTCGAAGGTCTATTTGGATGATAAAATCACAGGAGAGAACAATTCTTGGTTCGAGTGGGAGCAATGGCGGAATATGGTAGGTTTAGGGTTGAAAAATTCAATGGCCAAAACTACTAGTTGTCGAAGATGCATATGGAAGATTATATGTATTAGAGAGCTCTGTACCAACCATTGAGCGAAAAGCCAAAGAAGCCGATGAGTATGATAGACAAAATGGGATATTCTCGACAGAAAAGCACTTAGAACAATACGGCTGTGCCTAGCGGCATCGGTAGCATTTAATATTTCAAAGGAAATGACAACAGAGGGTTTAATGTCAACATTGGCCAAACTATATGAAAAACCCTCATCCTCAAATAATGTATTTCTTATGAAGCATTTATTTAATACAAATATGTCAGAAGGTAGATCTGTTGCTGACCATTTAAATGAATTTAATACAGTTACTAGTCAGTAAAGTTCTGTAAGGGTAACTTTTGATGATGAAGTTAGGGCTCTTTTATTTCTGTGCTCATTGCCAGAAAGTTGGAATGGTTTATTTATGGCCATTAGTAACTCTGTCTCTAGATCTAGTACTTTAAAGTTTGATGATGTTGTCGGTGCAATCCTTATCGAGGAAATGCGACGGAAAATCTTTGGTGAGATATCAGGTAATGCTTTGACTGCATAGATTAGGGGAAGAAAAATGGAAAGAGGAAAGAGCCCAGGATATTGCAGTAAGTCAAGAAAAGGCAGATCCAAGTCCAGATCGGGGATAGTGCGCTGCAAATGTGGGAAGAAAGGACACCTGAAGAAAGACTGCAAGTCTCGAAAGGGAAAAGAAGGAGACATGCAACAAGAAAATAATCATGAAGCAAATGTAATAGGTGATGTGTTGCAAGATGCTTTGATTATTTTATTAGAAAATATTATTGATGCCTGGGTGGTAGATTTAGGGGCCTCATTCCATGCCACACCTGATAGGAAAAATTTTCATGATTATGTTCAAGGAGATTTTGGACATGTTCGTTTGGGTGATGATAAACCATGTAAAATCATTGGAATTGGTACAATTTTCATAAAACAACATAATGGAAATCAATGGCTATTGAAGGAGGTAAGGCATGTTCTAGATTTGAAGAAAAATCTGATTTGAATAGGGCAGTTGGGAGGTGAAGGTTGTGTAACTACTTTCATAGATAAAACCTAGAAGGTCACTAAAGGATCCCTGGTAATAGCGAAAGGAGGAAAGGCTGGTACATTGTATTTATGTAGTAGTATTTCTAATTCTTTTAATGCTTTAACCTCTACAGGAGAAGATATGGCATTGTGGCATCATAGGCTTGGGCACATGAGTGAGAAGGGGATGCAGATTCTTCACTCAAGAAATTTCAACTTGTTTGGACCAAGGATAACATAGTTGTTTTCATGGCCTTTTTCTTTCTGAGGATGTTTTTTGTGTTACAATTTAACTGTCAAATTATTTTCTTTGCATTAGGGTTTGTATAGCTCTTTTCAGGGGATTTTTTCTTTCGAAGGATTGCTTTCGTGTCGACCTTGTAAATTTTGTAAAAATTCAAGAATTTGGAGTAGTGCATCTGAAGATAACACTGGATTTAGCCAACAAATATATTAGCACAAACACCTTTGATTAATCAACAAAAATAGAACCATTTACACAACTCGCTTAGATTCAAAGTGCATCTCCTTTTTTCTTCAAAAAAACTCTGAGATACTTGTTCAAGCTTTGTTTATTCATATTTGCAATATTGTGTATTCTTATTACTTTTGGTTTCATTTTCAGGGCTATGTAAGCTTAAGTGAGGTTTTTGTTCTTATTTGGCAGTCAACAAGATCTAGCGGCTATATTTCAAACCCTCACCTGATCACTCACAATGCCATTGAAGTTTTGATTAATTGTAGCATTGAGGCTTCTCCAGTATTTGAATGCATCAAAGAGCGATTTTATAATAGATTTCATACTGAATGAAAAAATATGTCATCTATCTCTAAGAATAATTTACCAGCCTAATTTTTCCCTTTCATATTGCTATATGCATCACATCCATTGTTGTCAGAAACAATAGTAAGAATCAGGTCTATGAATTATCAGTTGCAAGGTCTGTGAACTTGATGGAATTTTATTACCATCCCCTTTCACTTGACTGCAAAAAGGTATGCTTGGTGATGGAAGAGAAAAATGCAAAGTATAACTTGCACATTGTGGATACTTTCAAAGCAAGGAATTTGGATGCAGATTTTTTCAGGCAAAGTCCTAATGGTAGCATTCCTCTAGTAGTCACTGCCGATCAAGATTTTTGTGACTCGTTGTCTATGATTTGGTAAGTTTCTTTCACCTACAGAATGTATACTATGAGAATTATTTCCAGAGACATTATTGACGTCTATTTCATGATTTGTATCCCATAATTTTTATCGGTAAAAGGGTATCTTCCCAAGAAAAGAAATCCCTTAGGCCATAAAAGGGTAGATCAGAGCAAGGTCCAAGAGTGGCTAGAGAATATTGATTCATGGGATTTGAAATTCTTTACACTAAATCACTACCCAAGTGATCACGCTCTTCATTTTTTTATCAAATTCAAAAGGCGAGTTTTGATTACACGTCTTGTGGAAAATATTGATCTAGCATAAAAGTATCACAACAAAATTCAATCCATGCATGCCATGGAGTAAATATTGAAGGACCGGGAAGCTTTGGCTTCGAACATGAAGGAACTTATAAGCCTACTCAATGATGCTAAGAAAAAACTTGAAAGCACACATTTATAAATGTAATGTTTTAGAGTAAGTGTGATTGAAAATTTTCACTCTTTTGTCCCGTTTCAAGATACAAAAGAATTGCATTCTATTCAATTTATAGTGCATAGTGATGTTTGAAACTACTACTTTGCCTCTTGTTTTGGTTGCTAGGGTGGGAAACAACTAATACTTTACTTGATGTGTGATTTCTTTCATTTACATTGAAAGTTATCTACTACTTAGAGATGGAGGATATATTCACCCTGTCTGTAGTAAGTATTCATACGATAGGTAGCTTGGAGAATTCTATGTCATTGCGATTTGTTTTTTCTGTTACTTATGTAGAAGGATTATGTTGAATATTAAGCCTGTAGATTTGGTGTTTCTGATCAGTGGGAGCCTTTTGAATTGAAGATAAGTTTCACCCTGTTTGGACCAAGGATAGCATACAAAACCTATAAGTTCAATTTGGTGACTCATGCTAGAGAATTACTCCAATAATAGGTATGGAAGATATAAATTTTTTATAGTCAGCTTCATTGGTAACTTAGATGTATGTTTCATGTTATAAATTGCAGTATTTTTTCAGTTGTCATTACACTGATCACAAATTTTAATTTTTGTGTTATAAATTGCGGTATTTTGTTAGTTGACATTGCACTGATTATGAATTTTAATTTTTGTTAAGCTCAGTTGTTATTAGCTATGAGTTCATTGATAAAGTAACATTGAAGGAGGAGAATTGATTAATGTTAAGGTTATTTATCTTTTATGGTTGGGCTTCAATGAAGCAGATTAAAGCAAGTGCAAACTAATGATGGTTTATCTTTTGGGGTTTGTTTCATCCCAAAGTCGAATCTAGCATATGAAAAGGAAGGATCTTCTTTGATAGAGTGCATTTGTCATGGAATGCTTTCATTTTCCATTCAAAAGCAGTGATCTATTGGCATAGACAGTGTTATTAAACTATCCATATCTATTGCAGGGATTGGATTCATTACAAGTTTTCAAGTCCCATGGGAGAGATTAGCAATTTTTTTTAGCAATACACATTTTTGTAAAGAGTAACCTTTAAGTGATTGGCTCAATTCAAATGGTAGAGTTGTTGGTAGTAGCTACTTTAAAGTTAGTTGACCAGTCTCACGCTGTGAGTAAATACTTCACTGTCACACATCCAAAGTCTCTATGAAGCTAAAATTTAAACTTTTACCATACGCTCAAAGCTATCAAGTGGGATGTTTGTAAGGGATTCATTGAACCAGTCAGTGTACATCTAAATAACTTCCATGGGTTGACACAAAGTGGTAGAAATCATTTTAACTACCTAATTTTTTCTGCTACTAGTCTCTTTTGCACTTTATAGTTAAACTCCAACTTTATTTTCAATTTGGAGAGAACTTATTCTATCTAAAGACACCCTCAAATTTTATTTACTCATAAGGGAGACCTATGCACCATTGTTGGGCTTAATGTACCCTAGAGAGGATCGACTAGAGCCTAGAAAAATTTTTCAGGGGCCATTGGGTTGCGTAAACTCAATAGAGATCGACAAAGAGGTTGATAAAGGTCATGCTGGTCCAATTGTACCATATTACTAAATGAATAAAGAAACAAATAACAACATGGACGAAAGTACATGTAAGAATTCAGTCAGCATTGGGTGCCCACTAAGTTCAAGCCTTATAGTTTAGCTCATTTGACAATTGAATGCATGCACTTACACACATGTTTCCTGGAGTTGTGACATCCCAAATTCACTATTGCCATTTTGAGGTTTGGAATATGAGCCCTCTTAAAATATTCAACAGTCTACTATACAGTTGAATCCATTGTTGGTAATCTAAAAGTTCTCCCAATGACTACTTTTTAGCCAGTTTGAAAAATTTTCCCATTTTATTCCTAGAACACTTTTGAAACCCCATGTCACTGGAATGGTAGAACAGTTAGTGTTTCCAATAAATGGTCAAGAAACAGAACCTTGACAGAAACACTATTTCTTGGCCATTTATCTTCCTATGGGTAATTTTCCTTTCTAGTGATTCTTTATTTTGGTAATGATGGTAATTGTTGTGAGTAAACATGGTAGTGCTTTGACTGTGATGAAAAAATGCGGATGGATAGAGGAGATGGCTATCCATGTCAAATCCATTTATGGAAACCATCTTCAGGTCCATGCACATTGCCCATGAAATTTATCAGAGGTTGATGGTTAGCCGTGTCAAATCCATTGATGGAAACCATCTTATGGAGGCTGGGTTGGAAGGTTTTTATGGATAACAAAAAAGAGAAATCAATCCAGGCTTCTCTGTTGGCACAAATTTCATCGCTAATAACCAAATCAAAGGACTTGATTTTGCAACAGTTAAATTCCTATACTGACATATGGTAAGTCTCTATCTTTTCTTCCCATGTTTATACTGTATGGTAGTGATTAAAAGCTTTAGATTGATAGGTTTTTACAAACTTAGATCTGTTCTCTCGACTTCTATCTATATTTGAGATTTTGGGTTTTTACAGAAACTGATTGAGTCACAGTCATTGCTGCATTCATTCATGTAATCTTATAGGCAGGTAGTTCATTATTATAGTAATAGGTGTTCATTTCTTGATGATAATGTCTGAGTTTGCATTAATATATTGAAGTCCAATTTGAAATTTTAAAGGATTGTTGGGGTAGATGAGGAGACCCAACTTTCATTTTTGCAGTGTTGGATAAAGAGGCATATGGAAAATGGAAGCAAGATATTGAAAAAACCAGTTCTGTTTGTAGAGTTTGGGAAATCTCACAAAGACCCAGGATTTCAAATGATTGAGAGATTATTGATTTGAGGCTTCTGCGATCTGTATTCTTTGTAGTACTATCTTTTGGAGTCATCGCATTTATGTTTGATTGGAATCGGCGTTTCGAACCAACCTCTGTGGTTCATCATCAGGATTAGATCCATGAGTGAAATACGTTAGAACTCAATGAGGTTTAAATAAGGCTAGGGTTGAGACGGGAATGAAAAACGACCGACATGTTAGATGATGTAATTTTACTTTGTAATTGTTTATTATTATTATTTATTTATTTTATTTATTTTATTTATTATTATTAATTTAGTCATTGTTATTGGTTTTTTATAATTTAATATTTAGTTTTTTTTTAGTTTAAAAATTAAGATTATAGTTATAAATATTAATGATTGAGAGAGACAATTTACTTGATGTGGTTTATAAACATGTACATCATCTGCTAGATGGGGAGGAGCAACTAGAGGGGCCATGTTTTGGCAACTAATGATAGAAGGAATGAGCTCATATGGAGATGGGTGTGATATTGTTTTGTTTGAGAATCCATCCACAACAGCTCTAGTTTCTGGTCAGTCTCATAAGTTGGCTGAGCTTACTCATTTATTTACTAGGATGTATGAGTATAAGAATAGGAGGCAAGTCCATGCACATCGACCATGAAATTTATTTGAGGTTGAGATTGATGGTCAAATTGTGTAAATATTTGGTGATTTTTTCATAACTACAAGTGTGTTAGGTAACAAAATCTCGAGCTATTTGATTGATGATCTGTAAAGTCCTTAAATCACGGTGAATGGTAAGTAACATGGGTTCTATAATAATCGTACCCATTCTATCATTGTTATTGAATCCATGTGAATGGAAAGGCAGAGTAGGGCCATATATGAATGAATTTCACTCCCAGGAGATGGCTATGATAATTGTATTTTATCTGTAAAATGGAAATAGTCACCCAAGGGTGTCAAGTCAGTCATTTTATAATTCATAGAATTGTATTTCATTTGGTTTTTTAATGAGTTATAGTTAAGGTAGGATTATGGCAAATTATTCTTGATACATATTTTAAATAGTAATTTTATATTTTCCAATATCCAATTATGTTCAGGTATTGTTGTCAAATCTGGATATGGTCTCACTTATGTTGTTCCCATCTATGAAGGCAATACCCTCTCTTGTGAAATCGATAAAATAGACCTTACAAGTAGAGACATAACTAATGCACTATGCAATATGCTAACAGAGAGGGGTACTCTTTCACTATGACAAGAAAATGAGAAATTGTTTGAGATATAAAGGAAAAATTGGGATATGTTACAATGGATTATGAGAAGGATATGGAACTGGAAAAGACCTCTATTGCATTAGAAAATAATATGAGCTTCTAGATGGGCAAGTGATTACACTTCACTCTGAAATATTTAGGTGTCCAGAGGTTTTGTTCCAGCCTACTCACATTGGAATAGAAGCTCCAGGGTTACATGCAACTACTTACAACTCTATTATGAAATGCGATGAGAATATCCAAAAGGACTTGTGTGGAAACATAGTTTTGAGTGGGGGATCCACTATGTTTCCAGGAAATGCTCATTGGATGAAAAAATATATCTTAGCTCTTGCTTCAAATGACATAAAGATCAAGGTGGCTACTCCTCCCGAGAGAAAATGCAGTGTAGATTTCAAAGTTCTGCATAGTCAAGGGTCGTTTACTTCTCCAAGTTTGGTTTGTCTTCAAAATATCTAATGTCACTACCAATCCTTGGATCAAATTTAGAAGTCCCAGCTGGCAGTTTTCACATGTTTCTTAGCATCCTATATACTCTTGTGTGTGCAGACTACATAGACACTGTGAATTGGTTGACATATGACAGTTTGATTGATAAACCAAGAATGTAAGCAAGGATACTTGTCACCAACAATATCATGATGATGGACAAAGAGATCTCAGCTCTTGCTTTAGATGACATAAAGATCTTGGTGGTTTCTCCTAGGAAGAGAAAATACAGTGTCTGGATTGGAGGTTCCACTTTGGCTTCTCTCAACACATTCCAAGAGGTAGTCTTGCACACCATCTCCTTGAAATTAGAAATATTGCCCACCATCTACCCTAATTCAACACTTAAAATATAACCTATGGTTTAAATGATTGGAATCTTACATCATGAAACTCAAGCAAATATGGTTTATTTAATTTCCCATGGTCTTCATTAGCATGCTTCATGCTTATAATGAAGTATGTTATTGTCCTGATATATACCTTCTAGGTAATGTTTCAAGAAACATATTTGATAGGATGATCACAATATTTTGATTGTCTAAGAAACATACCTAATAGGCTGATCACAAAGCACAAATTCCTTTACTGTCTAGCTTGTAGTTATTATGCCTAAATCCAGAATTTCCACTATACCTCATCTCTTTGAAACTCCTTCCAAGAAGGAAACTAGTTTTTGGTAAACTCCTTAAAATAATTATCTAAGAAAAATTTCAATCTTAAAAGAACTATACGACATTGGTCCTGAAAGGTCTCCCCTGAGCTTTGCAAAGGTAAAATTCCCTTTTCCAAGAGAAATTTCCTAAAATGTCTTATGTAAAGCCCAATTGAGAATGCAATTGTTCCTTTATTTTGATAAACTTGAACATCCCCAAGAATATCATCCTCGTAAGTAGCCATGAACACATTCACATTCTCAATAACCCTTGATAAGGTCTGCTACGCATCCACCCCATCAACTTGTAACTCAAGGAAGAGCCTATCAATATTATTAAGAGTAAGAATTGGCTTAATCCTTTCTCTAAGAGCTTGATGACATGTAGTTTTCAGTCACCAGGTGGTGCTTCTTCTTCTCATAGGATATACAAGTTACAAGGAACCCCTTACAATAGATTTCAAATTTCTTCATAGTCAAGGGTCCTTTACTTCTCCAAATTTGGTTGTCTTCAAAACATCAATTTCACTACCAATCCTTGGCTCATATTTAGAAATCCCAGTTGGCACTGTTCACATGTTTCTTATCATCCTATGTACTCATGTGTAGGCCTACTATGTAGACACAATGTGATTTGGTTGAGATATGACAATTTTCCATTTCAATTTAGTTTGATTGATAAACCAAGAATGCAAGCAAAGATACTTGTCACCAAAACTCTGATGATGATAACATTGAAGAAGTGAATATTCTTGTTATGTTTTTCTTAGTTTAATTTTTTAGGTTTTGGTTTTCTTCTCAGTAAATTATTTGGTAGTTAGTAAGGATTTTGGATTAATGGTGAATGAGTTTTTGTTAATATTAAATATGCATTCAATAATGCATTTTCTTGCAGACTGTGTTGATTAGAGTGAACAACATTACTTGAGTAGCCTACAAGTATGACCCTACAATATTTGCATTGGAGCTCATGAATGAGCCTCATTGTCAAAGTGATCCTTCTGGGAGGACCATCCAGGTCAAATATCAACTTTTTTATTTGAATCAGAACTGGAAAATGGAAAACAAATGTAATTAGAGATTCAAGCAAGGATTTTAGTTTAAGGTCTCATTTCTATTGTTGAACACTAGATCTTCTAGACTCATAGTTTGGTGGAGTTATATTTAAAAGTTTCCTTACTAGTGATTCATTATTTTGGTAATGATGGTAAGTGTTGTGAGTAAACATGGTAGTGCTTTGACTGTGATGAGAAAACAGGGATGGATAGAGGAGATAGCTAGCCATGTTAAATCAATTGATGGAAACCATATTCTGGAGGTTGGTTTGGAAGTCTTTTATGGAGAATACAAAAGAGAGATCAATCCAAGCTTCTCCATGGGCACATATTTCATCACCAATAACCAAATCAAAGGACTTGATTTTGCAACAATTCATTCCTATCTTGACATATAGGAAGTCTTTATCTTTTCTTCCCATGTTTACACTGTATAGGAGTGATTAAAATATTGATATTGATAGGTTTTTACAAACTTAGATCTGTTCTCTGGACTTCTATCTATATTTGAGATGTTGGGGTTCTACAGAAATTGATTGAGTCACAACTACTGTTACATTCATTCATGTAATATTATAGGGAGGTAGTTCATTATTATAGTAACATGTGTTAATTTCTTGATGATAATGTTTGAGTTTGCACTAATATACTAAACTGTGATTTTAACTTTTAAAGGCTTGTTGGGGCAGATAAGGAGACCTAGGTTTCATTTTTGCAGAGTTGGATAAAGAGCCATCTTGAAGATGGAAGCAATATATTGAAAAAACCAGTTTCGTTTGTAGAGTTTGGGAAATCTTACAAAGACTTAGGATTTCACACGAGTGAGAGAGACAATTTACTTGACGCGGTTTATAAACATGTATATGCATCTTCTAGGTGGGGAGGAGCAAATGGAGGGACCATGTTTTAGTAGCTGATGGCAGAAGGAATGAGCTCATATGGAGATGGGTATGATATTGTTTTGTTTGAGAATCCATCCACAACAACTCTAGTTTCTAGTCATTCTCATAAGTTGGTTGAGCTTACTCATTTATTTACCAAGATATATGAGTATAAGAATAGGAGGCATGTCCATGTTTTGGCAGCTGATGGCAGAAGGAATGAGCTCATATGGAGATGTGTATGAGATTGTTTTGTTTGAGAATCCATCCCAAACAGCGTCGGTTTCTGGTCAGTCTCATAAGTTGGCCGAGCTTACTCATTGATTTACCAAGACATATGAGTATAAGAATATGAGGCAAGTCCAAGCACATCACCCATGAAATTTATCAGAGGTTGAGATTGATGATCAAATTGTGTAAATATGTGTTTGAATGGCATGTTGTTTACTAATTTTTATATTCAGTGATTTTCTATGTGTCAAGATTCTTTTGGAATTTATGCCTTATGACATTTCCTTTACAACATCTATTGCAATTTCCGGTGTTATTAACTTGTAAATAGGATTTGTTACTATACCATGACTTAGAAATACCACCTGCCCAAAAACCCTAACTTACTTCACAATCAAAATACTTATATCAATATGAAAATATTCTTAACCATGGATATTCGCCTCCATTTTATTATGGATATTCTCAACTTGTAAATATGCTTTGTTACAATACCATGGGTCAATATCATGGCTTATCAATACCACATGCCCAAAAAAGACAACATATTTCACAATCAAAATATTTTATAACAATATGACAAGACTTTTAACCTTGGATATTCACCCCCACTTTATCATGGATATTATTAACTTGTAAATAGGTTTTGTCACAATACCATAGGCCAATATCAGGTTTATCAATATCACATGCCCAAAAAACATAACATATCTCACAGTCAAATATTTTATAACAATATGACAAGATTCTTAACCATCGATGTTCACCCCCACTTTATCATGGATATTATTAACTTGTAAATAGGATTTGTTACAATACCACAAGCTAATACCATGGCTTATCAATACCAAATGCCTGAGAAACATAACTTATTTTACTGTCAAAATATTTTATAACAATATGACAAGATTCTTAACTATGGGTATTCAACCTCACTTTGTCATTGATATTATGAAATTGTGAATAGACTTTGTTACAATAACATGGGCCAATCATGGCTTATCAATACCACATGCCCAAAAAGCATAACTTATTTCACAATCAAAATATTTTACAAATATTTTGTACCATTTTTTAATTAAATCTAAAAGAAAAAAGATTATAAGAGGGAGGTGAGAGGGAGTATGAAAGAGAGGAAGGAAGAGAGAGAGGAGGGGAGAGAGAGGAGAGAGGGATGTGAGAGAGAGGAAGGGAGAGAGCGAAGGAGAGAGGGGGAGAGAGATATGGAGTTGGAGGGGAGAGAGTGTGAGGAAAGAACAGAGTCATAGAGAGATAAAGGTGGAGAGAGAGGGAGTGTCAAGGGAGAGGTGGAGAGAGAGCGAGGGAGAGAGGAGAGGAGGGTAGAGAGATAAGAGGATAGGAGAGATATAGGGAGAAGAAGGGAAGAAGGAGAGAGGAGGAGACACACAGATGGAGGGGAGAGAGAGAAGGGGAGAAGGGGGGAGACAATGACAAAGTTGGAGGGAAGAAAGAGGGAGAGAGTGTTGAGGGGGAGAGGCAGAGGGAGGTGGGAGAGAAAGGGAGTGACAAGGGAGAGATGGAGATAGAGTGAGGTAGAGAGGAGAGCAGAAGGAAAGAGAGAGGAGAGAGAGAGTGAGAGAGGACGAGAAGGGAAGAGAGAGAGAGAGAGGGATAGGAAGAGGGAGGGAGAGGAAGAGGGAGGGAGAGAGAAATAGATAGATATGGAGAGAGAGACTGTGTATGTTTGGGGGGTGAGATAGAGAGAGGGAATAAGAAAGACACATGTAGATACAAACATAGATATTATATAACCAGCATAAATCCATCTTAATCTCGGATGTATCAAGTGCTAAGAGGGATCAAATATCTCGAGGTGCAAACCTTTCCCCAAGGTTTGCACTCAAAAAAGAGGTTACACCTCAAGAGACTTAACCCCTCTTAGTGCTTGATAGATCTGAGGTTCCCCAAATTTTGCACTCAAAAAAGAAGTTTACACCTCGAGAGGTTTAATCCCTCTCAGTTCTTGATAGATCTGAAATTAAAATAGATCTAGACAAATAGATATCACAATCAACATGGATATAATTGAAAATGGTGAAATTTGAAAACATTGTAGAATGGATAAAAAAATTTGAAATCATATCAAAATATTTAGATTCATTATCAATATATGTCAAAAACACATTCTACAACTTAAATAATTATAATAGTTAATAGCAATAAAAAAATAATTAAAAGTACTAGAATAAAAAAAAATAATAGAAATAATAAATAGTAAAATTACTAAAGTAATTAAAAATAAACAAATATTAGTCATATTTTCCCCTATTGGTCTCATTTGTTTTTGGTGCAGAAGGAGATCATGGAAAATATAGTTTTTGTTTTCCTTAAGATCATCCCTCACTGAGTTGAGCATATCCTACTTTTCAAGCTACAATATTATCTCATCATAAAAAATAAAGATAACATATCTCATTAAAAAAAATCGACCATCTATTGAAATGAGCAAACTAATTTGAATTATAATATAAATATAATTATAATATATATTTATAATTATAAGACCCTCGCGTTCCAAGCTTCAAGAAGCGGCACTTTTGTCCTTCGTTCCCTAATTTTCAATGACTTTATATGAAGGAGACTCGAAGGTGTGTTTGATAATTAACAGCGAATCAAAGGCTGAACATGCATGATGATTAATTTATTTAGAAGTTCGGTCATTTGATATTTTCTTTTATTCAATTAAATATTATTTTCAACTGCAACCACTGTACTTTTAATTATTTGACTACGTATAAATGATATTTTCAACTGCAACCACTGTACTTTTAATTATTTTCCACCTTCTCTATTTTTTAAATTATTTGATTAATAATTAGACGGGTAGGGATATTTAAAGTTGCGCTATTTTTTAATTATTATTTGATTAATAATTATGGGGTGGAAGGATCTTTTAAGTTGCTTTATTTCTTAATTACTTTATTGATTATCATGAATTTTTGAATTTGGTTTCATATAAAATTGGATACCGTTTAAAAAATATTATTAATGGTGAAAAATAAATGATGACGATAATGTTGTTGTTGATCTAATTTTAAAACATTATTAATGGTGAAAAAGAAATGATGTGATTAATGCGAAAGGCATTTCTCTACTATATGGATCACAAAAGTCTTAGATCTAACAGAAAAGATGATGATGATGTTGTTGTCGCTGCAGCAACATGAGTAACATGTATATAGTGTGTGAGGAATATAACTACTAGTTTATGGATAACAAGTGTAGAGATATTTTAAAGTTGGTGTTGTTGGATGCTGAACAAGTATATAGTGTGTGATGAATGTAACAAGTATATAGTGTGTGATGAATATAACTATTAGTTTATGGGTAACACATGTAAAGATATTTTAAAATTTGTTATTCAAAATATTATGAAAAATATTCAAGTGTATTGACAATGTAGTTGCTTCTCAATGAGTAACAGGTGTATATTGTGTGACGAATATAGCTACTAGTTTATGGGTAACAAGAGTAGAGATATTTTAAAATTTGTTATTCAAAATATTGTGAAAAATATTAAAGTGTATTGAGAATGTAGTTGTTTCTTGATGAGTAACAAGTGTATAGTGTCTGAGGAATATAGCTACTAGTTTATGGGTAACAAGTGTAGAGATATTTAAAATTTGTTATTCAAAATATTATGAAAAATATTCAAGTGTATTGAGAATGTAGTTGCTTTTTGACGAGTAACAAGTGTATAGCATGTGATGAATATAACTACTAGTTTATGGGCAACAAGTGTAGAGATATTTTAAATTTTGTTATTCAAAATATTATGAAAAATATTCAAGTGTATTGGTGTAGTGTGATTATTTTATGTTTTGGGATTTTGTTTGAATAAAGTAAAGACTTTTGTTTATTACATCTTGATTTTCTTTTTTGTTTAAAATGGGTTTTTAAGTTTTGGTGGGTAGTTCAATTGGCAAGCATTGTAAAAATGAAGTGTCATGAGTAAAGTAAATTCGAGGTTCAAATTCCCCTAACATACTTATGTCTGTGGAAGGGGAATACATAAGGACCTTAGCGGTCGGAATCGACCATGTGTCATATGAGTATGAAGTCAACCTAGTCGTTGATTCCTATAGTCACAACAAAATGATTTTGAATTCATAAATAAGTTCAATTCGTGAAAAAGTCATGGGGCACTTGGATCGTGCAAACTTCACAACTCAAACTTGTGATTCCAACAAATCTATAGGGGATTTTGGATAAATTTGACCAGAAAGTATAGCCCTAATTGTGTAAACTTCACAACTCCAACTTATGATCCCAACAAATCTCTACCAAATTTTGGACAAATTTGATCAAGAAATATACCAAAAAAAAGACCAAAACCTAGAAGAATTAAAATAAAGTAAATAGACATTGAACTTTGATTCCTTTGCATTACTTTCTATAAGGTGCTTATGCTTATGGAGGATTTTTGTGGTTTCTTAAGAATAAAAAACTACATTATCCATTAAACTTGAATATCGGAAATCAACATAACTTTTCTACGTGGTGTATGTTTTTTTAAAGTTTGATGTGTCTGAAGTACCTAGTTTAGGAATAAACCAAGTTATCAACTCAATGAGAAATTGACCAAGTTCTTATTTTTTTAAGGTCACATTTAGTGTTGATTTTTATATTCATTTGGAAAAGTGGTGATGCAGCATCACTCTCTTTTCATTAGGGTTAAAATTTTAATATTTTTACCAAGATATGAATATGAACAACTCTAGTGTGAATAAATGTGTTAAAATTCTAACATTTTACGAAGATATAGCATGAACATCTCTAGTGTGAATAAATATGTTAAAGTCAAACACTAGAATGAACCATTAAAGTTATAACAATAATGATTATCCACTATTATATGTAATGTAAGACACCAATGATGAAAATAGTAATTGTTGTTTCATTTGTCTAAATCAAATCCATGGAGTTTAAATTCAATTCAATCCTTGTAACAGAAAAAAGTGATTGATTTGATACTATGGATCATTCTTCGTCTTATATTTTTCAACATAGAGATTTTGAATTCAATTTGAACATTCAAAGTGATGGATATATGATGGTGAAATATTTATTGAATCTCAATATGAGAATTCATAGAGGAGCTCCTCTTCACTCTCACACTTTTGATGATATTAGAGAGGCAATAAATAGGGATAAGAAGCAATGTTTTGGATTACTAGTAGTAATAAAAATATTTTAGAATATCCTTTGGAGGTAAAATCCCCATCATCCATCTAATAATGATTGATATTGAAATTAAAATTTTGGAAATTTTATTGCAAAATAAGCACACTTAAAATAAACTTAAAATGTTACGTAGAAGATTAAATTTAAGCGAAAATAACATTTTTACTATCACTCAAAGTAAACTCAATTAACAATTAAACAAACATTATAAATATATTTAAATTTCAGATTATTTTATTTAATAGTTAATTGCACTAATTTAAAAATATATAAATTTATAATTAACTTTGGTTTTAAAATATTAATAAAAATGGTTTAAAAATATTGATAAAAATGGTGACTTCTTTATCAAACATTATTCTTTTAGCACTATTTCTCGGCTTAGACACATAATTGAGCTAAGGGATTAACCTTTATCATGATTAGGGAAAAGTTTTTTGCGGTTATTGAGTGATATAAAAGGAGAAAAGTGTATCAAGGTATTGCTCGAATGTTATGCTCTTGACCAGTAAGAAGATACCAGAATACCAAATATGCGAAGAAATATACCCAGAACTCAGAACAATAAGAAATAACAGCAAGTATTTTATTATTCAGAAAGGAAAGCAATGTTCACTTGCCTCTTCGAGGGGGAAACCTCCAATAGAGCTAGGCTCGATTACAAAATAAGACACGACACTCCTTGAGGGGGGTCTCTATCCTTTATATAGGATTCATACATGCAATACCATGGGTCAATACCATGGTTCTTATTAATATCGTCTATCTAATACCATGGCCCATTTGCAAATAAATGTGGTCCCTTCTTTAAATGTGGGTCAACCACTTACAATTACTAATATGGGCTTTATTGACTCTTTACTTATATATAACTATGACTTGACCCTATTACATAAATAAGGGGGTTAGAGTTGGACCCTAACATGCACTCCCCCATAAAAATAGCCTTGTCCTCAAGGCTGAAGCTGTGGAAACTGCTGAAAGACGGTGGCTGGTTCCTAGGTCGCATCTTCTGGAGAGGTGTCTTTCCACTTGACAAGGATTTCCTTGATCGTGTGGCCATGCAGGTGCTGCTCTCACGTGTCAAGAACTTGTTCAGGTTGGAGCCAAATTGAACCTTCTTCATCCAATTCTGGTAGACTAGTTTGAATTTGGAAATGGTTCCCAATCACTTTCTTGAGGCATGAGACATGGAAGACTAGATGGATTTTTGCCTTGGGTGGCAAAGCTAGCTTGTAGGCTACTTCTCCGATGCGCTAAAGTACTTGATACGGTCCGTAGAATTTTGGAGATAATTTCTGACAACCCTTGTATTTGAGTGATGTTTGCTTATATGGTTGCAACCTCAAAAATACATGATCCCCTTCTTGAAATTTGCGTTTTGAACGATGTTGATCTGCCTGTTGCTTCATGTGGTTTTGAGCTTGACGGAGATACTCTCTAAGGTGGGCCAACATGGTTGTGCGGTTCTGTAGGAGTTGATCCACTGCTTGTACCTTCGAGCATCGCTGGATATAAGAAGTAGGTGAAGGAGGGAGTTGACCATAAACTACTTCATATGGAGTCATTTTGGTGGCGACATGATAGTTAGTGTTATACCACGATTCGGCTAGAGGTAACCACTGTACCCATAGATGTTGCTTCTCTGAAGTGAAACACCTAAGGTAGGTCTCTAGACAATTGTTGGCTGCCTCAGTTTGACCATCAATTTGGGGATGATAGGAAGTACTGAGTTGTAGTTGGGTACCTTGTAGCCTGAAGAGTTCCTGCCAAAAGTTATTGGTGAAGATCGGGCACGATCAGACACAATGGAAGTGGGCATGCCATGCAATTTGAAGATCTGGTCCATGAAAGATTGAGCCACCAAAGCTGGTGTAAAGGGTGGGGTAGTGCGTAAAAATGAGCATACTTAGAAAATCTCTCCACAACCACCATGATGACTGACTTGTTGCCTGACTTCGGAAGACCTGTAATGAAGTCCATAGAAACCTCCATCCAGATTGAGGTCAGGATGGGAAATGGTTGTAATGTGCTTGGGGATTTGATTGTTTCTCCTTTGTGGTGCTGACATACGTCGCACTCAGCTACAAAAGTAAGAATGTCATTTTTCATGCCTGTCCAAAAGAATGAATGTCGAGTGCAAGCATAAGTATTCTGAAAGCCTGAATGGCCTGCAGTGGGAGATGAGTGCAACTCCACCAAAATGCGACTTTTGAGTGTGGATATTGGTGATATCACGACTCTGTCCTTGTAGCAAAGAATCTCATCCTGCCAAGAGTAGCTCACTGTGGAATTTGGATTCGCCTGCAATTTATGAATGAGTTGGGAGAGCAAAGAATGTGAAAACCATTCCTTGCGAGCCTCTTCAATCCATTCTGGAATGGGAAGGGAGATTGCGAGAAGGGTGCTTTCCTCCTCAAATTGGCGTGATAAAGCATCTGCTACGACATTGTCGCGCCCTTTCTTGTAAATTATCTCATAATCATATCCCAACATTTTGGCGAGCCATTTATTTTGTTGTGGCGAGGATAGGTGTTGCTGCAAAATATATTTAAGGCTCTGATGGTCTGTACGGATTTGGAAACGCCGCCCCAATAAGTATGGTCGCTAGGTATCTACTGCATGTAAGATGGTTATCATCTCCTTCTCATAGGTAAAGTATCCCAGATTTGTCCCACTTAGTTGTTGGCTAGTGAAGGCCAAGGGTCGACCGTCCTGCATTAAGATCGCCCCAATACCCGTACCTAAAGCATCACATTCAATCACAAAAGATTTGGTGAAGTCGGGTAGTGCTAATACGGGAGTGGAACACATGGCATGTTTGAGAGCTATAAATGCCTATTACGCTTCATCATTCCAAAGAAATGAATTTTTCTTGAGAAGGTGAGTGAGGGGTCTAGCAATGCGACCATAATTGTGGACAAATTTGCGATAGTAGCCCGTGAGACCCAAAAATCCTCTTAAGCTCTTCAAGGTCTTTGGTTGAGGCCAATCCTGCATTGCTTGGATCTTTTTGGGGTCCACCCTGACACCTTCACGCCCCAAAATGTGGCCCAAATACTCAACTTCTTCCATGCCAAAAGAGCACTTGGACATCTTGACAAATAATTTATGCTTCCGGAGCAGTTGCAAGAGCATATCTACATGTTGAAGATGTGTGGCCCGGGTGCAGCTGTAGATGAGGATGTCATCAAAGAAAACAAGGACAAATTTTCTGAGATATGGTTTGAGCAGGTGGTTCATGAGGCTTTGAAAAGTGGATGGGGCATTACAAAGACCAAATGGCATGACCAAGAATTCATAATGGCCTCGATGAGTTCAGAAAGCAGTCTTTGGAATGTCTACTTATTTCATGTGAATTTGGTGATAGCCTGAGCGAAGGTCGAGCTTAGTAAAGAATTGAGCCCCATTTAGTTCATCCAACAAATCATCGACAACCGGGATGGGAAATTTATCTTTGACAGTCAGCTTGTTGAGGGCCTTGGAGTCTGGACACATATGCCATTCCCCATCTTTCTTGAGCACCATGACCACAAGCGATGAATAAGGACTAATTTTAGGACGAATGACGCCTACTTCCAGGAGTTCCTTGATGATTTTTTCAATTTGATTCTTTTGGGCAAACAGATATCTATATGGGTGCACATTTGGGGGTTGGGCCCCTGGGACCAAGGTAATGCTATGATCATGTTCCCCTCTCAAGGGTGGAAGCTCATGAGGCTTGTCAAAGACCAGAAGATGGTTGTTTAAGATTTGTTTCATCTCAGGATGAATATGAAGAGAAGTGGGTTCAAAGGTTTGGATGGCATTAAATTGGGCTATAACTCCATGGTGGCCCTTCTTTAACAATTTTTCCATCCTATGCGAGTTGATGATAGAGGGATCACCCGCCTGGAGTTCGCGGAGGGTATGTGTGTGGTTGTTGTGCTTAAAGCTCATATATAACTCCTGGAAATCCATTGTGATTGGGCCGAGTGTGCAGAGCCATTCAACACCCAAGATAATGTCACACCCTCCCATGTGTATGGCAAACATGTGGGTCTTTAGCTGATAATCTCCCATTTGAAGTTTGACATTTTCACAACGGCCTTGACATTTCATTGTCCCCCCATTAGCAATTTGGACCTGGAAATTAGAGACTGCTCTGACAAAACAATGCATTGCTTCAACGACTCTTTGATGGATAAAGTTATGCATACTGCCACTATCAATCAAGACTACTACAGGGCGATGCTTAATAAAACCTCTAATTTTGAGAGTTTGGGGAGAAGAAATCCCTGCCAAAGCATTGAGCGAGATAACTGGTTCGTTAGGTGTAGCTGGGAGCGCATTGTCTGGCTGGTTGTCCTTATCTTCCTCCTCTGGTTCCTCAAATGGTGGAGCTTCCTCCGATGAACTGTGATCAGTAGCATCAATTTGAAAGAATTTGGGTTACTTGCATTTATGCCTCGGGGAGTATTTCTCATCACAGCAGTAACACAATCCTTGCTTTCTTCTTTCCGCCATTTCCGCTAGTGACACCTTTTGAACCTTAAGTGTTTTGTAGTGCTTGAACACTGGGTGTGGTGACCCTTGGCGAGTAATGATTCCATCTTCTTCCCAGTCATTGAATAAATTATGTGGTGTAAGCCTGTACGACTTTAGAAATATAAATTCTCAATTTTCAGTGAGTTTATGTAAAGGGGCCTATAAGGCGTGTTTGATAATTTATAGGGAATCAAAGGCTGAACATGTCTGATAATTAATTTATTTAAAAAGTTCCCTGATTTGATATTTCTTTTTATTTAGGTAAATATTATTTTCAACTGTACTCAGTGTATGTGTATTTTTTAATTATGATACAGGGTAGAGATCTTCCAACTTGCTCTATTTTTTTAATTATTTTTTGATTTATTCAATTAATAATTATCTGGTGCAGGGATCTTCGAAGTTGTTTTACTTTTTAATTAATAATTATATGAGGTAGGGATCTTGGAAGTTACTCTATTTTTTAATTATTATTTAATTAATAATATTAATAATTAATAATTATATGGTTGGGGATCTTGGAAGGCTCTATTTTTAATTAATAATTTTAATTAATAATTTATATCCTGTAGGATTTGGAAGTTGTTCTATTTTTAATTTATTATTTAATTAATAATTATATCTGTAAGGATCTTGGAAGTTGCTCTATTTTTTAATTATTATTTAATACGGGGATTCGGGAGATCTTCATGTAAAGGGGAATTTAAAAATCGATCTCTTCGCGTCTTTCCGCCCCATTGGAAGCCAGATACTCTGGCATCTTTTGTCCCTTCGTTTCCCTAGATTGTCTCTGTGTTTGTCCCATGTAAGGGTATACGACTTTAGAAATATAAATCCCTAATTTGCAATGACTTTATGTGAAGGAGACTCGAAAGTGTGTTTGATAATTAACAGTGAATCAAAGGCTGAACATGCATGATGATTAATTTATTTAGAAGTTCGGTCATTTGATATTTTCTTTTATTCAATTAAATATTATTTTCAACTGCAACCACTATATTTTTAATTATTTGATTACGTATAAATGATATAGGGTGGAAATCTTCCAACCTTCTCTATTTTTTTAATTATTTGATTTATAATTAGATGGGGTAGGGATAGTGGAAGCTGCTCTATTTATTAATTATTATTTGATTAATAATTATAGGGTGTAAGGATATTTTAAGTTGCTCTATTTTTTAATTATTTTATTGATTATTATAAATTTCTGAATTTGGTTTTACATACAATTGAATATAGTTTAAAATATTATTAATGGTGAAAAATAAATGATGATGATAATGTTGTTGCTGATGCAATTTTAAAACATTATTAATGGTGAAAAAGAAATGATGTGATTAATGCTAAAGGCATTTCTCTATTATATGGATCACAAATGTCTCAGATCTAACATAAATGATGATGATGATGATGATGATGTTGTTGCAGCTGCAACAATATGAGTAACATGTATATAGTGTGTGAGGAATATAACTACTAGTTTATGGATAACAAGTGTAGACATATTTTAAAGTTGGTGTTATTGGATGCTTAACAAGTATATAGTGTGTGATGAATGTAACAAGTATATAGTGTGTGATGAATAGAACTATTAGTTTATGGGTAACACATGTAGAGATATTTTAAATTTTGTTATTCAAAATATTATGAAAAATATTCAAGTGTATTGAGAATGTAGTTGCTTCTTGATGAATAACAAGTGTATATTGTGTGACGAATATAGCTACTAGTTTATGGGTAACAAGAGTAGAGATATTTTAAAATTTGTTATTCAAAATATTCAAGTGTATTGAGAATGTAGTAGCTTCTTGATGACTAACAAGTGTATAGTGTGTGACGAATATAGCTACTAGTTTATGGGTAACAAGTGTAGAGATATTTTAAAATTTGTTATTAAAAATATTATGAAAAATATTCAAGTGTATTGAGAATGTAGTTGCTTTTTGACGAGTAACAAGTGTATAGTGTGTGATGAATATAGCTACTAGTTTATGGGCAACAAGTGTACTGGTTTATGGGCAACAAGTGTAGAGATATTTTAAAATTTGTTATTCAAAATATTATGAAAAATATTGAAGTGTATTGGTGTAGTGTGATTATTTTATGTTTTGGGATTTTATTTGAATAAAGTAAAGACTTTTGTTTATTACATCTTGATTTTCTTTTTTGTTTAAAATGGGTTTTTAAGATTTGGTGGGTTATTCAATTGGCAAGCATTGTAAAAATGAAGTTTCATGAGTAAATTAAATTCGAGGTTCAAATGCCCCTAACTTACCTGTGTCTGTGCAAGGGGCATACATAAGGACCTTAGCGGTTGAAATCAATCATGTGTCATATGAGTATGAAGTCAACATAGTCGTTGATTCCTATAGTCACAAAAAAATGATTTTGAATTCATAAATAAATTCAATTCGTGAAAAAGTCACGGGGCACTTGGATCATGCAAACTTCACAACTCAAACTTGTGATTCCAACAAATCTATAGGGGATTTTGGATAAATTTGACCATAAAGTATAGCCCTAATTGTGTAAACTTCACAACTCCAACTTATGATCCCAACAAATCTCTACCAAATTTTGGACAAATTTGATCAAGGAATATACCCAAAAAAGACCAAAACCTAGAAGAATTAAAATAAAGTAAATGGACATTGAACTTTGATTCCTTTGCACTACTTTCTATAAGGTGCTTATGCTTATGGAGGATTTGTGTGGTTTCTTAGGAAATTCCAAGTTAAAGGTAATCTTTTTAAGCTTGTCCATTACAATGTTCATAAAAAACTACATTATCCATTAAACTTGAATATCGGAAATCAACATAACTTTTCTACGTGGTGTATGTTTTTTTAAAGTTTGATGTGTCTGAAGTACCTAGTTTAGGAATAAACCAAGTTATCAACTCAATGAGAAATTGATCAAGTTCTTATTTTTTAAAGGTCACATTTAGTGTTGATTTTTATATTCATTTGGAAAAGTGGTGATGCAACATCACTCTCTTTTCATTAGGGTTAAAATTCTAATATTTTTACCAAGACATGAATGTGAACAACTCTAGTGTGAATAAATGTGTTAAAGTCAAACACTAGAATGAACCATTAAAGTTAGAACAATAATGATTATCCACTATTATATGTAATGTAAGACACCGATGATGAAAATGGTAATTGTTGTTTCATGTGTCTAAATCAAATCCATGGAGTTTAAATTCAATTCAATCCTTGTAACAGAAGAAAGTGATTGATTTGATGCTATGGATCATTCTTCGTCTTATATTTTTCAACATAGAGATTTTGAATTCAATTTGAATATTCAAAGTGATGGATATATGATGGTGAAATATTTTTTGAATCTCAATATGAGAATTCATAGAGGAGCTCCTCTTCACTCTCACACTTTTGATGATATTAGAGAGGTAATAAATAAGGATAATAAGCAATGTTTTGGATTACTAGTAGTACTAAAAATATTCTAGAATATTCTTTGGAGGTTAAATCCCCACCATCCATCTAATAATGATTGATAATGAAAATAAAATTTTGGAAATTTTATTACAAAATAAACACACTTATCGTTGATATAATAAACTTAAAATGTTATGTAGAAGATTTAAATTTAAGCGAAAATAACAATTTTACTATCACTCAAACTAAGCTCAATTAACCATTAAACAAACATTATAAATATATTTAAATTTCAGATTATTTTATTTAATAGTTAATTGCACTAATTTAAAAATATATAAATTTATAATTAACTTTGGTTTTAAAATATTAATAAAAATGGTTTAAAAATATTGATAAAAATGGTGACTTCTTCATCAAACATTATTCTTTTAGCGTTTATTTCTCGGCTAAGTGGTAGACACATAATTGAGCTAAGGGTTAACATTTATCATGATTAGGGAAAAGTTTTTCGCGGTTACTGAGTGATATAAAACGAGAAAAAAGTATATTAAAGTATTGATCGAAAATATATATATATAAGATTTAATAGAATTTTATATTATTATTTGATTTAATTAATTAATTATATATATATATATATATATATATATATATATGGGGTTTTTGATTGGTAATTTTTTTTTTGGTTAGTTATATAGGTGGGATTATAAGTTTAAATAATATGTTATATTTTTTATGGGGTGAAAAAATGAAAAATTTGAAAAAGTAAATATTATTTTCAGACATACTCAAATTTCAAAATTGAAAAAGATTGAAAATTTCTATCAATCTATGGTCAAATTCTTTCCATGGTGTTAGGGTCTTACAAGAGGAATCAATGGTGTTGGTCTTTTACTATTCATATTGGTCATTTTAGCCCATAAATCACTGGGCGTCATAACCTAAAAGGTTTTCATGTTAAAAGGGTCATTAATCAAACCAGTCTAAGGTTGGGAAGATTTTTTTCCTGTCAAGTTTTTGTAAAATGACCTTGCAGGTAGAATCAAATATGAAGGGCTCTAAATCAACTTTCCAACAAGCTATAAATCTCCCTAAATAGATGCAAGCATCAAAAGTTATGGCCACGTAAAAATTCCCTCTTCAAAAGCTTGGGAAAAGGAAAAAATAGCTATATACAGGGAATTTAAATTTTATTGTCTAACGCTACCAAACCTGGTCATTGCAAAGTGCTGCCCAACCACTGTGCAACAATTCTCTGGCACCCTGCAAGGCATCCATACGGTCATAAATTCTTTTTCATTAAAGTCAGAGAGGGTTTTTCAGAATCACTTAAGGAGGGCATGCCAGTTATCCTTTATATAAACAGTTAGCAACTACATTGTATAAGTCCAAAACTTGTAGAACCTTTCCAAAAAAGAATGAATCTATGCCAAGAATTAACGAGAATGAAACATGGGCATTGAAGTTTGAAGTGTGGATGAAGATAATTGTTAATGTCGGATCTCATTTGACAGATATGCTAGAGAGGGAAAATTTTCATATTGATATGCAAGAACCCTTCTTTACACAACTTAGAAATGGACAAAATACAATGCAAGGAAGATGTGCTCTTGGGAATTACAAAATAATTTTGCCTGCAGATTTCTTGCTTGTAAACCGATGTTTACTGCTTACTGAGAAGGTTGTGAATTGGTATGGTTCCTTTTATGAAATTATAGAGGAAGAGAGTATAGGGAACATTATTCGTGGTATCAAAAAGTTAAGGAAGGGGTACAAGTATATCGAAGTTTATATTATGAAGAAAAATAAAAATCTGGAAGTGTTTTGGTGATTGTTGTTTCTACAATACTTTCCCAACCATATATTTTTATGTCTGATATGCTCACTATGCTTAGAGATATATGCTTCAAAATGATATTTGCAACTTGGCATCAATTATTGCATACCATAGGCAAGCATGGGAAATCTGCTGACATCAGAAAAGTTGTCAACTTTTAAACTTGTTCCACCATGCACCAAGAGGATTTACAAGTTGAAGGAGTAACAACTTTATTGGGACTTAGATCCACAACTAGAGCTATTCCTATGCACTTCCACCTCCAACATATGCTTTGAGATCCTCATTCTCCATTGTTAACAATCTAAATGAAATATATTGACAGTGGGAGCATGGGCTTTAACAAAGCATGTTCATAGAAGTAGTGATGGATGGTGGGGCCCATTTATGGGAAATGAGATTGAGAAAAATAAAATGGCAATGGAGAACATTTGTCGCATAATTTCCCATGCTCAATGGCTTAAAATGCAAAGTCACTTATATCCTTTCCATAGTCATGATTTTATTTGATAATCCACCATGTTTTTTATGGTCTAGACTGTTCGAAAGGAACCCGAAAAGCCAGAAAAGTGACTCGATAAGCTCTGAAGGAGGTCAATAAGGGAGAAGGGGAATGTACCAAAGCATCTAGAGGAGTTTTTTCCATTCTAAGAAAGACTTTTGACACGATGGCAGGCAGTTTGAGATTTTCCAGAGGACTATGGTCAGATGGATAAAATCGGTTTTATGAGTTTAATGTTGTTCAAACTGGGCATATGAGGATAATGATGATTTTTTGAGTTTAATGTTATTCATGTGTATGACCCGAATCTTGTTGTTCTACTATAAACAATGATAAAACACACCGATAGGCCACTAGCTAGAAGATTAGGATAAAATCAGTTTAGGTAGCTTGATTTTGATCCACTTAGTGGATGAATTCAATGTATCTGGTCCTTGGACGAAATGGTGTCTAATGGCTAAGCATATGATGTAATGGATATATAACAGGGAATCGTTGAGAGTAGGAGGAGGCCCAGTGTGTATAAACATTTTAATAAAAAGATCAGAGCATGCTTGTGCCTTTGTTTTTAGATATTTCTGTGGTGTGTGGTTTCAATTTTGTGTTTCCTTTATGTTAATTTGATATCCATTTAAGAATTTGTTGTCTTGAATTCATCCTTACATGCTCAGGATAATTGTGGATCTCATATATGATGGAATTCTTCATTGCTCTGTCATGGTTTTTCTGAATATTTGGTCATTAGTTATGTAGTATAATTCATAATCATATGCTTTGTTGCATTTGATTGGATATTTTTATGTTTCCCTCATTCTTCACTATACTACAATCAATAATTGACTTGGAATATCTTCCTACCTTGTCTCTGTTGTCTAGATGGCTCATGCATGCCCTGATTTTCTATGATCTTATATTTCAGTGGCTCTCTCTCCCAACAATTTTCATTAAATCTTATGTCATCTACCTTCTGAGCTTAATAACCATTCTAAAATCCATATCCTATCAATCTTTGATTGATAGTTGATCCAACGAGAGACCTCTCTAAGATTAGGGGGACTAGACCTTAACATACAAGTGGTATGTGGTTTACCTCTTGGATTTCCCTCCTCAGCCTAGGGAAATTTACAGAGTGTTAACACTTAGTGAATTTGATTAGAATTGAAAATTGTGGATCAGATGGTATAGTCTATTCAATCTTATGGGAGCTTGTAAGATCACAACCATGACTATTATTTTCCAATTGGTTGTGTTTGCATTTATTGCCATTGCAATTTTTATTAGTGATTGGTGTATCTGTTGCACTTGCCTCTCTCAATAGGTTGGGAGCTTGTAAGATCACAACCATGACTATTATTTTCCAATTGGTTGTGTTTGCATTAATTGCCATTTCAATTTTTATTAGTGATTGGTGTACCTATTTCACTTGCCTCTCTCAATGGTTGGTCAAGTAGCAAGAATACTTCATATGTTTTGGCCTAGCGAAGACAATATTTGAACTTGTGACCTCAAGGTTATGGGACTTATGAGCTACCAAACTACTCTACTCCATACCATTGATTAATATCATAATCAAAGTGGGTACACCAAACAATTATGGGATATACTATGCCTATCCCTATATAGGGGTGGCTGTACTTTTCCATTATCATAATAAACTTCAAAGACTTTATTTTCCTCTTCCTACCAACTTGAATTTATTATCCTGTGAAACAAATATGCATATGCTATTTCATGGAGTATGTGTCAAGACAATCTAAAATCTTGATAATTGACCCTAATTCTTCAAGTCGAAGAACAACATCAATGGAGACATTTAGGTGCACTATTATGTGGGGAATATTGCAATTTTACATGAATTTTTCATTTGTCATCTAATGATGAAATTTTTCTTTTTTCTTCCAAATATTGATGAATAAAATGATATTTATTTCCAATGCTTGTCTCTTTTTCTCTCTCTCTAAATGAGACTCTTTCTCTCCATAATAGTTCAATCGATATTGTTACCTCTCAAGAATCAAAATATAGATTAATGGAAAAATATTGTGTTGATTACTTTTCTATGTGGGGCATTTTAATTGAACAATGATATCCCATTCACTCATGAAATTGATGAAGAATTAACCAAATTTACTTGATGTAGAGATAATTAAAAAATTGCACAAGTGAATATATAAGCTATGAAAAAGTGAGCTAAACCAACTAATTATGCTTGAAAATGGAAAGGATATTAGCTCATCTCTCCATCAAATTAAATTAGCTAAAGGTGTGCATTCATGGGCTCATGTGAGATTTTCAATCAATTCCTACCAACATCAATGCCATGAAATCAAGAACAAAATCCTATAGCCCAAACAAGATTCCTAAATAAGAACATCCACGCCCAACAAATAAATTGTTCATACCAAAAGGGTTGTATCCATTAATAAGTTGTGAAGAACTTAACCATAGATAATGTCTTGACCATCCCAGTAAATAAGTGAAAGCCTCATTAAATTGCACTACATTACCCTACCATAACATTATATGCTTCCAATGCCAATAGAAAGTAACCCATCCAATAATATTCAACATCCATAAAAGTACTATATAAAAGGCATCCTAGGCCTAGATATTGCAAGTACCACCTTGTCCCAAACCATCCCAAGGAAAACTATAACCAAAATATTTCCTATCTAGCATTATCCTGGAACCACACACGTCCAAAACACCTTTAACTAGGATCAATGTAGTTGTATGTAAACCTAGAGAAATAGCATGATGAACCAAAATGTATCCAAGACTGTTTATTGAGAACAATAAATTATTCTTATTATTAATAACATTTAACCAAAGAGGTATCCATATACGATTACCTACATCGAATATTGGAACACTTGTTGAAGATAGGAGTACATCAAAATCGTACAACGCCTTACCATGAGTATATTGTATCCATTGAGAAAATATGGGCTCCATCAAGATCTGTTTTTCTAGAGTATAGAAAGAAAGCATAACATCATTATGAATAAAAAGTCCCAAAGTATGGAAACCTAATAATAAAATACCCTGACTAAAATGAAATTTTATAGCTTTTTTTTACTCCAACATTCTCATTTTAAAGATCCTCACACCCCAACTAATTTTATTTTTTTAAACTAATAATAAAATTCATTATTCAATAATTAGCCATATCATTCGTCCTTAACCGTACAACAACATCATACCTAATTGTCACAACATCTTGATAATAGATTATTGTTTACTTTACGAAGAACTAAACTTATGAATGGTTATATGGTAATCTTTATTATTTCAATAATACATTGGGTATTTCTTTCTTTTTTTGATAGTAGATTATTGTTTACTTTACGAAAAAGTAAACTTATAAATTCATTCTTCAATAATTAACCATATCATCTGTCCTTAACCATACAACAACATCATATCTAACTGTCACAACATCTTGATAATAGATTATTGTTTACTTTACGAAAAACTAAACTTATGAATGGTTATATAGTAATCTTTATTATTTCGATAATACATTGGGTATTTCTTTCCTTTTTTAATAGTAGATTATTGTTTACTTTACGAGATTATTGTTTATTTCTTTCCTTTTTTGATAGTAGATTATTGTTTACTTTACGAGATTATTGTTTATTTCTTTTTTTTTTTTATAGTAGATTATTGTTTACTTTACGAAAAACATATTGGGTATTTCTTTCCTTTTTTGATAGTAGATTATTGTTTACTTTACGAGATTATTGTTTATTTCTTTCCTTTTTTGATAGTAGATTATTGTTTACTTTAAGAAAAACTAAACTTATGAATGGTTATATAGTCATTTTTATTATTTCGATAATACATTGGGTATTTCTTTCCTTTTGGATAGTAGATTATTGTTTAATTTACTTTCCTTTTTTGATAGTAGATTATTGTTAAGAAAATTGGGTATTTCTTTTTTTGTTATGCCATAAAATCCCCATGCATAACTTATGAATGGTTATATAGTCATCTTTATTATTTCGATAATACATTGGGTATTTCTTTCCTTTTTTGATAGTAGATTATTGTTTAATTTACTTTCCTTTTTTGATAGTAAATTATTGTTTAATTTACTTTCCTTTTTGATAGTAGATAATGGTTATATAGTCATCTTTATTATTTCGATAATACTTTGGGTATTTCTTTCCTTTTTTGATAGTAGATTATTGTTTAATTTACTTTCCTTTTTTGATAGTAGATTATTGTTTAATTTACGAAGAAAATTGGGTATTTCTTTTTTTGTTCTACCATGAAATCCCCATGCATTCTTATTTTAGGAATACTCCTAGTTGTTTCAACATACTTTAACCTTTCCCTACATTCTTTCCTTTTTTGATAGTAGATTATTGTTTAATTTACTTTCCTTTTTTGATAGTAGATTATTGTTTAATTTACGAAGAAAATTGGGTATTTCTTTTTTTGTTCTACCATGAAATCCCCATGCATTAAACTTTCCTACATTCTTTCCTTTTTTTTTTATATTAGATTATTGTTTAATTTACGAAGAAAATTAGGTATTTCTTTTTTTTTTCTACCATAAAATCCCATGCATTCTTATTTTAAAAATACTCGTAGTTGTTTCAACATACTTTAACCTTTCCCTGCATTCTTATATTAAGAATACTCGTAGTTGTTTCAACATACTTTAACCTTTCCAAGGTACGTATTTTTTTTTTTCTACCATAAAATCCCATGCATTCTTATTTTAAAAATACTCGTAGTTGTTTCAACATACTTTAACCTTTCCCTGCATTCTTATGTTAAGAATAATCGTAGTTGTTTCAACATACTTTAACCTTTCCAAAGTACTCATAGTTGTTTCAACATACTTTAACCTTTCCCTGCATTCTTATGTTAAGAATACTCGTAGTTGTTTCAACATACTTTAACCTTTCCAAAGTACATATTTTTTTTTTTCTACCATAAAATCCCATGCATTCTTATTTTAAAAATACTCGTAGTTGTTTCAATCTTATTTTAAAAATACTCATAGTTGTTTCAACATACTTTAACCTTTCCCTACATTCTTAATGCATTCTTATTAAGAATGCATTCTTATTTTACAACATACTTTAACCTTTCCCTGCATTCTTATGTTAAGAATACTCGTAGTTGTTTCAACATACTTTAACCTTTCCAAAATACGTATTTTTTTTTTTCTACCATAAAATCCCATGCATTCTTATTTTAAAAATAATAGTAGTTGTTTCAATCTTATTTTAAAAATACTCGTAGTTGTTTCAACATACTTTAACCTTTCCGTGCATTCTTAATGTTCTTATGTTAAGAATACTCGTAGTTGTTTCAACATACTTTAACCTTTCCAAAGTACGCATTTTTTTCCTACCATAAAATCCCATGCATTCTTATTTTAAAAATACTTTTAAAAATATTCGTAGTTGTTTCAATCTTATTTTAAAAATACTCATACTTTAACCTTTCTCTACATTCTTAATGTTTCTTATTTTCCCATGTTTCTTATTTTCCCTACATTCTTAATATATCTTATTTTAAAAATACTCATACTTAAACCTTTCCCTACATTCTTAATGTTTCTTATTTTCCCATGTTTCTTATTTTTTTTCCCTGCATTCTTAATATTTCTTAGTTGTAGTTGTTTCAACCTACTTTAACCTTTCCCTACCTTCTTAATGTTTCTTATTTTCCCTACATTCTTAATATTTTTTAATTGTAGTTGTTTCAACCTACTTTAACCTTTCCCTGCATTCTTATGTTAAGAATACTCGTAATTCTTTCAACATAATTTAACCTTTTCCAAGGTACGTAATTACTTTATTGATTCAATCATGTATGCAAAACACTTTCATTAAAGGAGTCTCATAAGTTTGGGTTTATGATTATTGCGCAAATGTATATAAGGTTTTCTTTCCTTATTTTCCTTCTTAATATGGGATTATTCGTATGAGAACCTGAAACTATCTATGTTCTTGGAAACCTTCTGGATTGTTCGGATCCAAGTGGGAAAGCCCTACCATATGCCACGTTTGCAATACTTGTATGGCCTCACCTGACGGTTCAAATCATTTATTGTAAAATCAACGATCAAGATTAACGATAGGGTTTCATACCCAGTTAATGACCTTAATCACAAAAGTGCCATTTCATTTCTTCTTTATTTTACCTTTGTTTGCGCAACTTTTATGGCTAGGGTTCCGCCCTCGTATACAACGATTCTGCCATTCCCGTCGACATCATATTAATAGGTGTACTCATATTATCGTCCTCCACCATATTGCCTCCATTTGTCATACAATGGCACTTTGACTTTGCAACCTGTCTAAGGAAAAATTGTTCCTTTGAACTGTACTTGTGACTCTTCTGAAGGTAAAGTCTTAAATGAACTACTATAATAGTTGTATTTTCTAGTATTTTTCCTATTATATTTGCAGTAGAAAAATATTCATTCTGTAACTGATATTATTGATTGCCTTCTTTTTTTTCTCAGGTTTAAAAAAGTGTATTTTTGTGTTAAGAGATAATGCTTCTTCGTGCATTCTCCTAATCTTTCAGAGGGTAATAGTAGGAGAACGTTAGTAATGGGCCCTTAAAACGAAATGGTGAGTATTCGAATGTCACACCAGATTTAAGGGTTGCCTTCCTTTTTCTAAAAACAAAATTAATTTTTATTATTTTTAATGTTTTAGAAAGAACTTCTTCTCATTAGGGTTTCACACAGGGTTTCTTCCTTTATTTTGTTATAAATTGTAATTACTCCTCTATGTGGAGTTGGAGTTGGCTAAAATTAGAAAATCAGTTAACTCAGTGTTGAGTATTGAGTGCTGAGCATTGAGCGTTGAGTTAAGTCGAGTGATGAATGAAAAGTTAAGTGCAGTCCATATTTAGAGTGTGAGTTAATTGAGTTAAGTGTGTGCATAAGATATTTTAGGCAAGTCACTACTTGGAAAAGGTTAAATACCCTTCACCGAGTTCATTGTAAGAATCAAGTTTTGTGTGATCAATAGAAGAGCAACAACTCATGTTTTATGTGTGAATTCATGCTTTGTCTCCTTCGTCTTTCCAACAAATTGGTATCAGAGCCAGGCTAAAGCCAAAATCCACTGAAAGGAAAAATTTATGGTTTGGAAGATCTGTGAATCGCCACAGCTGCAGTCAACAACCATCATGGCATCCTCAAAGAACAGAGTGTGGGAGAGGAGAGAGCCGCAAGTGCCTCCGCGAATCCTCAAAGAACAGACTGTGGGAAAGGAGAGAGCCACAAGTGCCTCCGCAATAGAGTGATAAGCCATTTAATATTTTAGTGGAAGGAAGGAGTACAAAGCAATGATTCTTTTTTATTTTGCTAAGCCCGTAGCCTAGAGCCAACGGTTTCTGTGTACACAGCTAGTCTACAAGTCCAATTTGTTGAGCCACCTTTAGCAAAAGAGAGCCTTAGTTCTTGCAGTAAGTTCTTTAGAGTGGAATTTTTATGCCACCACTAGCAGAATATAAATGTGTTAGGAAACCTGCACAGATGAATCTAACTAGTAAAGGTTGAACACACAGCTTTGCAAGAAAAAACACTAAAAGAAAATCGAAAGAACAAAAAGAATTATGTAGATATTCAGAAAATAGGTTATAATGCTCATGATATAGCATCATTGGGTGAAGATCCCAAGGTAATGTGCCACAGTGGTGATCAATGAGAGGACTCGACACCTACAACAAGTTCCAGAGAGAATTAGCTAGTTGCGGAGTGAAAGGAGGAGCAAATCAGGGATTAAATCATGCAGAAAGGATCTTGCATGTAGTCCCATGCATGCATGGACAATCAAAGGCGCCAATCTCGTGAAGATTCCAATGTTGAAGCCTTGCATGTCAGTGAATGCTCTAACTAAGTGTTCGCATCTGCGAGTAATGAAGTGCTTAGGTGTGTAGTACCTCCAACACAGAAAAGTCAGTGTAAGTGAAATTCAAGGTGGAATGCATTTTCCAAAAAACAGTGAAGAGAACGAGAAAATTCAATTAAAGTCACATGAGCTTATTTATTGGATTCCACGGGTTTATTTTTAAGGTTTTAAAAAAAATGGCACGTGCAAAAAACAAATGGTCTTTCTTCCTATGTTTGAAAAAAGGACTTGCTTCATATATTTGAAGTATTAAAAATTTTCTTTATAAAAGTTAAAGTTGAAGGTTATAAAAAGAGTCACAGAGGGTTTTACTTGGTACGGTATTTATGAAGATTTTTTTATATATTAAAAAAAAAAGGTGTATGGTTTATTGTAAGGAAGAGTTAAGTGATAATTGCTTTGTGGATTTGGGAATTTTTATCGGAAAAAGAATTTAGGGCTCTGTAAAGTTTATCAGTCTACAAAATTATTTGGTTTTTTGCCAAGCATGACAATTTTTAAGGTGAAGATTGTGCCTTACGGGGGTGCATATTGAAAATCATATTTTTTTTCGAGGGCAATATGGAAGATAGCCTCATGAAATCAGGAAAGAAACTATAAGAGAGAGGAAAGACTGCAGTCATGGGTCGCAAAGCGCGACTGAAGAAGACTAAGAAAATGTTAAATTATGGTATGTTCTATCCTTAGAGCAGTTTACTTATTTTTCTTCTTATTACCCACAGATTAGCAATCACATATACATAAAGTAAACTACAGATAGAACATTAAATGATCAACAAAAAACAAGCCAAGATAAGAGACACACGATGTGGCGGCTAGCGAGGGACAAACCCCAATGCAGGGAAACCCTTTGATCAAATCTTCTTTTATCTTCAATAGTTCAGCAGAGAGAAATAATACAAAATCTAAATTCTGTAATTTTATATCAGCAGCAACAAACCCTAGATCAACAAAGTTAAACTTGGTCAAACTAGTTGAAATTGACCTCTAAAATGCTTGGTCAAATTATGGTCAACTTGTCCTCGAACAACCTGAAGAAACAACCATTGAACAACCCCAAAAATACAGTCAATTTGTAGATTTCTGAAGTCAAGTTGCAGCCCTAAACTAGGGCAGTCCACACCGGTCAAACCAGAGTTCAAATCACCTTGGTTTTCGTGCCAAAAATTGCAGCGTTCCTAGAAGAGGCAACCACACCCAATCCGAATTTTGGATGGTCAACGCTTGGTCAATGTTGGTCAAAGAGATGACCTGCTACCCTAGTGTCCTTCTTTCTGCATCTTCCTTGCCCTAGGACGACTTCCTTTCAGCCACATGCGAGAGAGAGAGAGAGGCTCCTTTTATGTGTAGGAGAGAGAGAGAAGATGAGTGAATGAATTGTCCAGATGAGGAGGAGGCTCCTTGTATTTATATGCAAACGTTGAGGCTAAATAGATGTGATTGTTGGGCTTCTAAGCCTACATAAGGTTGCTAGACGACCTTGACAATTAGTCCATAATCAAAATAAATTCATATCTCCATAAATACTTATCGGAATCGGATGATCTTCGATCAATCCTACACCTCTCGATGAGAGGAATCTAATATCAGAAGCCATAAATAAGGTGATCCACATGGACTTTGGCCCTAGTTGCCAATTTTAACACTCCCTATCAACTTGGGAGAACTTCATCTGCAATTCGTCAGACCGTCGCTACTATCTATCCATCAAATGCACTGTCATGTACAACTTGACCCCACTCTGCTTTGCTTTTCTCTGCTCAAACTATGAAGAAGAAGAAATGATCGAGGATGTATCATACCATCCTGCACTGACCTGAAGTCAGTCTCAGAGTGAACCACTCCCACTGATCCCAGATCAGTATCATTGATCCTAGATCAATGGAGGTCATCCTAGCATAGGGAGTACGATAGATACAACGATGCATCCATCGATAGTACTACTATCGTCCCTATCCTCATTTCCCTGCTCATTGATCATATGAGAGGTACTTCCCATGAGTCCTAGACTACATGGGTAGGATGCCTTGATAGGAGAACTAATCCTCCTGTTCACAGGAGAACGAATCATCCTATCTAGTGGATTCCACGGAGAACTAATCATCCTGGCCTACAAGAGAACTAATCATCCTGTTCCACAGTCGCCACGGAGAACGAATCATCTTGGTCCACAGGAGAACTAATCATCCTGTTCCACTCGCCATGGGGTGTCACAAGGAAAGGTTGAACCCTTACCCTATACATAATGCATCACTAGGGGACGGTGAGTCGCCCTGTGGTCACATGTCACTCCAAGAAGTACCTCGTGCCCCCCTGGAGCTCCCAGAGCTCAATACATCATACTAGACCCTCATAAGAGGGTCTCTGAATAACACCAATTTGTTCTTGGAAAGTCAAGAATTTTACCTTTCCTAGGGGCTTTGTCAAAATGTTGGCGACCTATTCATATGTACTGATATGTTGGAGCCTTATTGCTCCTCGCTGCACCATATCTCGAATATAGTAGTACCTGATATCGATATGCTTGGAGCGATCATGAAATACGAGATTCTCTGATAAATGGATCCCACTCTTGTTGTCACACAGGATCACGGTGGTATCCAATGTAAATCCAAACAGCTTACTGAAGAGCTTTCGCAACCAGACTACCTCAAAGGAGGCCATGCTAGCAGCAGTGTACTCTGCTTGTCGGTGCTCAAAGCCACCGACTTCTGCTTCCTGCTCATCCAGGATATCGAGGTAGATCCCAAAGAGAAACAACACCTGGAAGTGCTCTTTTGGTCCACCACACTGCTTGCCCAATCAACATTAGTATACTCAAGTAGTCTCACATCTCTGGCATTATATCTCAACCCATGAGTGATTATGCCATGAAGATATCTCAACAAATTCTTGGCACCAACCCAATGTGAGTGGTGAGGCTCAACCATATGTTGACTCAATGTGTTGACTGCAAAGCATATATCCAGACGGGAGTTCACCAAGAACATTAATGCTCTGACGAGTTGACGATACTCGGTAGCATTTCATAAAATAGGTCCGACAGCACTACTGCTTAACTTCTTGAAGTCAAGCTCCATCAAGGTAGTTATGGGCTTGCATTCCACCATGCTAAATCTCTCCAATATCGTCACCACATATTTTCCTTGAGATAGGAAAATCTCCCTTGGTTTCTGCCAGACTTCCAGTCCTAGGAAATAATGCATAAGTCCTAGGTCTTTCATCTCGAACTCAGAAGCCAGCTCCCTCTTACATTTGTGAATGAGAGGGTCTGCACCTATTAGAAAGAGGTCGTCAACATATAGCACTAGTATGAGAGGCTTGTCATCTATAACCTTAAAGTAAAGGTTAGGGTCGGCTTCACTCCTAGTGAATCCCAACTTCATCAAGTAGCTATCGATCCTCTCATACCATACTCGGGGTGTTTGTTTTATCCCATGGAGAGCCTTCTTCAACCTGCACACATGAGATTCTCGATCATAAATCTCAAATCCTTCGGGTTGCTCCACATAGACCTCCTTTTGATCGAACCATGTAAGAATGCAGTGTTGACATCCATCTGATGTAGGTTCTATCCTTGTGAAGTAGCAAGGGCTATGATCGAGTGGATGGTGGTATATCGGGCAAAAGGTGAAAATATCTCGTCATAGTCTATACCTTCCTTCTTGGAGAAGTCACGAGCGATAAAACGAGCCTTATACTTTTCCATACTGATTCAGGTGGATGTTGGTGGCCACCCACCTATCCCATTTGGACCCCCGCAACTGTCTCTTTCAGTTTTTCAGTTTCCGTAATTGTAGCACAATTTACTATTTTTAGCAGTTTTTTCAGGTCCTGAACTTCCAGAGCCATTTTGAGGCCCTAAAAGACGTTTTCTGGGAAATCTAGGGGCAACATGGGTCCATGGACTGATGTTTCCCTTCCCAAAGTGGTAGTTCTCGGATAGATATTTTTAACGAGCTATCATACGCGTGAAACAGAGATCTTATGCCAAAGTTACGACCCCGGGAAATTGATGTACCAATTTACCCAAAACGGGGCCCACAATTTGGCGTTTCATCTTCTAGGGTTAGGTTTTGGAATGTGAAGGGTTTTCCATTGTTTCTCAACAATAAATAGGCCTTCGAGCCTCATTGTAACACAGTTCAGAACAGTTCAGAGGCATGTAGCCACACATTTCTTCTCAGAGATAAGCTACCATCGCCCTAGCTGGTTTATTTCCATTTCTGGTTGTAAGCATATTTCAGTATTTTCCATTAATGAAATGAAGTATTATTTCCGCTGCATCTTTGTGTATATGGTTATCTCTGTATTTTATTGCGTTCCTGTTTAAATCCAGATCAGTGGTATCAGAGAGGTCTGCTTTTTCTCTGTTTTTCTTTGCATGTCCCCAACGAGGTCAGGATATAGGGAGTTAGGGCTTGAACTGGTCGAACCTTTGCAAGACCAGCCTCGCAAATCTCGACGACCTCCCATGGCGGATGAGAAGAAAGACGAGGGGGCAGGAGATCCTATCAAAATCTTGCTCGAAGAAGCACTTGAGAGGCAGAGGAACACGATGATGGATAACTTTGCGTAGATCCTTCAACGGCTACCCAGAAGTGACGCATCGACTTCCAACAGCTACTCTGGAAACGCCACACCCTTTAAGGTACAAGTTAATTTTGAAATCCCCATATTCGAGGATCAGATAGACGCAGATGCCGTAGATAAATGGTTAAATCTGCTAGAGGGTTATTTTTCTGTTCATGAATTTTCGAGTCGGGAAAAGATTGTTTTTGCTCTTCTCAAAGCAGCCACCCACGTCAAGGACTGGTGGGAAACCTACTGCGAGCAGAAGGATGAAACTACAGGCTCACTATTTTCAGCCACACCCACCTGGAATTCATTCCGGGATGCCTTTAAGGAGCAATACTACCCTGTTGGAAGCTATGAGAATGAATACATAAAGTGGACCACGCTGCGGCAGGGAAGGGATGAAGATGTGTCGGAGTTCACCAATCTTTTCCATACTCTTCGCACGAAGTTGGGTATCAAGGATTCGAAGCAGCATTTGATACTCAAATACCGCGGCTGCCTGCACAAGTACATCCAGGAAGAAATGGAATTCCTGAACATCTCCTCTCTCGGCATAGCAAACCGATATGCCGTCAAGATCGAGCAGAAGTTTAAACAAAAGAAGCGAGAATTTGGATCTGCGAATCCAAAGCAAGGGAAAGGTTCCCCGAAACCACAGAACAAAGGACAAATCCAAGGCAGAGCAGCCCAAGACAACCTGCCAAAGCTACAAGCAAAGAATAGTGCCGCAAAGCCGAAAAAGGACACGGGAAAATGGTGTGAGTTCCATAAGAGCTCCACTCACAACACAAGTGAGTGTCGGGCGAAGCAGTCACTGGTGGCTGAACTAAAGGTTTCGGAATCAGATGAAGGTTCCGACTCTCAGTCAGAACCCGACAAGGGGAATGACAAAGGGAAGCAGATTATAAGATCTACCAAGATAAATATACCCCTTGAATGATACTCTCCTTCATTATATTATGTATTGTTGACTTGATCCAAGTGGATATTGGTGGCCACCCGCTAATTCCACGTGGATCCCCTCTAGTGATTCTTTAAGTTCTTTCAGTTTCCTTAATTATAGCATAGTTTACTATTTTTAGCAGTTTTTCGGGTCCTAAATTTCCGGAGCCGTTTTGAGGCCCTAAACGACGTTTTTTGGGAAATCTACCGCTAGTGATTTTTCAGTCTAAAAATCGTCTTTTCCATCGTAGTACTCGGAGAGATCTTTCCAACGGGCTATCATGCGCGTCAAACGGAGATAAGACGACCAATTCGCGACCCCGGGAAGGTTGATGTACCAACTTACCCAAAAACGGGGCCCACAATTTGGCGTTTCATCTTCCAGGGTTAGGTTTTGGAATGTGAAGGGTTTTTCCATTGTTTCTCAACAATAAATAGGCCTTCGAGCCTCATTGTAAGAGGGTTCAGAGGCATGTAGCCACACATCTCTTCTCAGAGATAAGCTGCCATCGCCCTAGTTGGTTTATTTCCATTTCTGGTTGTAAGCATATTTCAGTATTTTGCATTAATGAAATGAAGTATTATTTCTGCTGCATCTTTGTGTATATGGTTATCTCTGTAATTTGTTGCGTTCCTGTTTAAGTCTGGATCATGACTGATTCTGGTGAACCAGAAATACATGAAGAAGCAATGCATTTAGAAACTGGGAGAAGTGGGAGTAATCCATGGAAGAAGAGATGGACTCCTTGATGCATAATGAAACTTGGAACTTATTCAAGTTTCCTACAGGTAAAACACCATTGCATAATAAATGGTTTTACATGTTGAAGGAATAATATGGAGGAAAATAGAGGTATATGGCTAGACTTGTGGTGAAGGGGTTTGCACAAAAGAAAGGTATAGACATTGATGAAATTTTTTCTCCTGTTGTTAAAATGTCTTTAATCAAAACTATTTTAATTTTAGTGGCAGTAGAATATTTGTATCTTGAGTAGTTAGATGTAAATACAACCTTTCTCCTTAGGGATTTGGAGGAAGACATATATATGCAACAACCACAAGGGTATGGGGTCAAAAGGAAGAAGAAATTGGTTGCAAATTTAAGAAGAGATTGCATGGCTTAAAACAGACTCCAAGGCAGTGGTATCTAAGATTTGACAGGTTTATGTTTGAACAAGGTTATACTAGATGTCACTTTGACCATTGTGTTTATCTTAAAAGTGTTAACACCTAATCCCAAAGATTAGGTGTCAAAATCCAGGAGATAACTCCTCAAAGAATTATGATTTTGCATTAAGATTGATCATAGATGCATGCATGGAGGGAGAGACTCATGGGCTTCATCTCCCAGTGTCTCTTCATATTCCAATTCTCCTTATTTTCTATTTACACTGTTTTACATGGATTTATCTAATCCCAAAGATTAGGTGTCAACATTACCCCCCTTAATCTGAAGGGATGTTGGTGAGTCCAAGAATAATTTTGAATCTTTTGAACTTTTATCTTCCAAGCACTTCAGTGAAGATGTCTACAATTTTCTCATTTGTGGAACAATGGCACATGTGAATTGTCTTGGCCTCACCATGATGTCGAATCATATGGTATTTTGTATTGATATGCTTTGTTTGATCATGGAACTTTGGGTTCTTGGCCAAGTTTGTTGTAGAAGTGTTGTCAATCATGAGAGGAGTTGAATGCACTTGTTTCTCCTGCAAATCTTCTAGAATTTTCCTAAGCCACACAGTTTTCTTTGTTGCTTCAGCTGCTGCCACATATTCTGCCTTGGTTGTGGAATTCGCTGGGAATAATTTTTGCATGACCTCTAAGAGACAACTCCTTATCCAAGACTCATAGCATAACCTGAAGGAGATACCCCAATTTATTTATCTCCATCACAGTTTGAATCATAGTATCCAATCAAGATGAAGTCGCCCACCTGTGTATACTTAAGTCCAAAGTCTTGATTTCACTTCAAGTACTTTAGAACTCTTTTCGCAACAGACCAATGTCACTCACAAGGATTTTGCATAAACCTGGAGAGGATTCCAATAGAAAATTAAATGTTTGGTCTGGTAGTAGTCAGGTACTTGAGACTTCCTACAAGCTGCATATACTTTATTGCATCCTTAAATTCTTTTCCTTCAATGGATGTGAGCTTTAAGTTTGTTCCATTGCACTCAACTATGCCAAACTTGTTCAACATATCTCTAATGTACTTCTTCTGAGAGAGGAATATAAAATTTGGATGTTGAGTTACTTCAATACCAAGATAGTAGTGAACATAGCCCAAGTCATTCATTTCAAAACCTTTCCTCAATTCCGTCTTTATGGATGCAATGTAGCTCTCATTGTTCCATGTCATCAAAAGATCATTTGCATAAACTGCAAGATATAGAACTATTTTCCCAACTTTTTTGACAAAAAAAGTTGCATCATCAATATCATAATGTTTGAATTTGAGTTTCATAAGATGCTTAGTGAAATTCTCATACAATGCTCGCGGTGCTTGCTTGAGGCCATACACGGATTTTACAAGCTTGCATACTTTGTGTTCTTGACCCTTCACAACAAATCCTTCTGGTTGGGACACAAAAACATTCTCTTTCACATCCATTTGATGGACTTTCCATCCATTTTGTGCTGCCAAGGAAAGGAGTGTCTAGATGGTAGCCCATTTTGTTGTGGGGAAAAGGTATCCTCATAGTCAACCCCTTCCTTTTATGAAAATCCTTTTGCCACAAGCATGGCTTTATGCTTGTCAAGTGAGCCACTAGCTTTATACGTGTTCTTGTAGACCCACTTGCAGCTTATTGGTTTCGTTCCCAATAGAGGATGAACCAGCTTCCAGGTGTCATTCTTTATCAAGGCATCATATTATTTATGCATCACTTCTTTCCATTCATCATGAGAAGCAACTTATTTGAATGAAATTGGTTCAAAATATATAGAAAAATTCAGTTGACAATCATAAGAAACATCCATATAAACAGGTGAATCATAATTGTCTACATCACCCCCATTATTTTTGGTTGAGCTCCTTGTTCCCATCTTTCCAATCTCATCAAGTTGAACACTTTAAAGTGTCTTTGTCAACCATTTTGGAGGACCTTTTAAAGATGGCCTAGGCCACTCAGTCGACTGGGTTGGGACTGAATCAAGATTTAGTCTACCAATTCTTTCAATCACATCACTCAAAGTGTCCTTTGGATCAATGGTTGGAGCATCATGCTAGGGAGAGTGCTTCAGAAGAAGATTCCACAGATTGATCCAGTATAGGAATCCCCTCTTCAAGATGTGGAATATATTTATCAAAATCTTGAAAATATTTTTCATGTCCAAATATATCTATGTGAAAGCTGCCCCTCAATAACATTTTCAGCCTCAGAAGATTCAAGAAATATCACATCTCTAGATATTGTAAAATCCTTATTAAACTCATCATAGAGATGGTATTGTTTTGAGGTATTTGAATACAACAAGAAGATACACTTGTGACTCCTTGCACCGAGTTTGTTTCTCTGTTCCTTGGGTATGAAGGCATAACAGGTGTGTAAGGACTCTGGACACCACATATCTCCACAATGGTATGATATTTTCCACTTTGGGCCTGAGCCCTCATGGATTTGCTTTTGGGCTTTACTCCAAAAGGCCTCATACCAATGGAGATATTTGTCCATCCTTATATACCCATGATCCTCCCCACTTCTAGTCAATGTGGGACTTTGTCGTATACCAACAAACCCTCCCCTCGAACAAGGACCATCGAGCCTCCCTCAAATTGATTACCATCCGTCACCTCTCTACCAACCAGGATCTCCACTCCAATGCTTGGAACACACGCCTTACATGGGCACCACTGCCTCGAGAGCTGCCCTATCCTAGTAAAAATCCTCTTCACTGTGTGGACCAGGACACGTCCATGAAAACTGGAGACCAGCTGTCTAACTGAGCTCATCCACGATCCCATCGATATTACCCGGGCCCACCACCTCGTTCGGGCAATTCCAGGATTCACCCACTTGGATAACTTCAGGGATGGCGCTTGGATACCACTTGTAAGGCTCTGGACACCACATATCTCACAATGTATGATATTGTCCACTTGGGGCTTGAGCCCTCATGGATTTGCTTTTGGGCTTTACTCCAAAAGGCCTCATACCAATGGAGATATTTGTCCATCCTTATATATCCATGATCCTCCCCACTTCTAGTCAATGTGGGACTTTGGTCGTATACCCAACAAGGTGGAACCAAAGACCCTAAGATGCCTCATCGAAGGAATGTGGCCATACCACCTTTCATAGGGAGTTTTTTTTTTTTTATATAAAAGTAGATGGAAACCTATTATTTATATACACAACACATAGAACTACATCAGCTCAAAACATCAGTTTAACATTCTTGAACAACATCATGGAACATACCATATTTAAGATTGTCCTGTTCATTCTTTCAGCTACTCCATTTTGTTGGGGATTATAAGGCACAATTGTTTGTTGTTTGATCCCATGTTGGAGAAGATAGTTTTCAAATTCATTCGAAGAATATTAATTTCCATTTTTAGTGTGAATAGATCTAATATGATATTGTGCATCATTTTTAATCCATGCATGAAAGTTCTTAAATGTTTGAAAAAATCAACTTTGTTCTTCAATAAATAAACCCAACACATTTTGTTGTAGTCATCAATAAATGTCATCATATATTTACTACCATTTGTAGAAGGAACAAGCATTGGGCCATATAAATATGAATGAATGAGTTCAATTTTTCTATGTGCTCTAGAATTTGAATCATGAAAATATTATTTGTTGTGCTTTCCTAGAATACAAGCATCACATTGCTTAAGTTTCCTAGGAATTGTAGGCAAACCAGTAACACCACTTTTCTTCAACATATGAAGGTTTTCATAATTCAAGTGTCCAAATCTAGCATGCCATAAAATACTTGATTGGAATGTACCTTCATCATAGTGATAACTATTGTTGGTGTCCCAAATTTCTCTATTTTTACCCTATTCCCATAAGCCTTAACCTCTATTTTATGTCTATTTAACCCTCTCATTCCTACACTAGTCCAAGATAATCATCTATTCCTACATATACTTCGTATTTCATAATTAAGATTTATTAATTGCTTTACATAGATTTCATATATTTTAGTATCTCTTGTAACTTATGTTTAACTTTTGTAAAAGTAATTTAAGAACTAAGTGTTAATCATTATTTAGTGTGATCGATGTAGGCAGATTCCTACACCGCCAACGATGTTGCTCTGTAATCTCCATGATAGTTCGAATCCTTCCACGTGGGCGTTTTTTATCCACAACTCCTAGTTTGGTTGCAGAATATCTGAGGTTGGATATTGGAGGCGTATAGTCAGGGATACTTGCCAAGAATGTGGTTTACGGCCACCAAAGTTCGTGTTTTATTATAACCACTAGCTGGTTTTTCAATGTTGTTTGTTAGTCTGTTCAAACGAAAGGCTTGAATAGGAAATCACTGTAATTAGTAGAATATGGCTAAGGTCGAGAGACTGTATATAGTGTAGACCATAGGTAGAGCTAAGGGAGCGATATCTGAGTTTGTCATTTTATTTACTTTGTAATTTTGTATCGCCCTCGGTTTTGGGTTGGAGTCGCATTATCATGTATATTTGTTGATCAAGTTTAATATGAGGAATGCTCCATGTTTTCTTCACACCATGTCTAATTTTTATTTCATGCATGATTAAGTGCTGAATCGTTTCGTTTCCTAAATAGGAAATGAGTTGGTTGGCTAGGGCTCAAGCAATCTAGCTCGTTTACCCTTGTGCTTTCGCCATTTAAAAGGTTTTTGTGAACATTTATTCATTTGCAGTTGCATGACTTGGATTGTTCTTATGTTTATTTCAGAAGTTCTAAGTTAAATTCATTTCATAGTCAAGCATGAACAATTCCGTAGTTTGGAAGTTTAATTAAGTTTATTTCTTTTTTGCAATTTCTTCCCTAGAATTACTTTCTTGCAATTTCCTTCCTACAATTTTTGTCTTAGTTTTCTTCTGCTTGGGTCGTGCATGAATATTCTTCCAATACTAGTGCATGTAGTTTCCTGCACTCCAGTTTATTCATTTACTTCACAGCAAGTGTTACGTTCCTTTTCCTACTTATAATTTCATTTATTCTTGCAAGCAAAAGTATTATTAATTCAAGTAATCATTCTTAATGTTAAGAGTTATACTTTTGAAGGATCTAAGAATGTTTATGTGAATTAAGGAAGGACGTTATTACAAACACCATACTTTACACTTGCATTTTATGACTTAATAAAAAGGAACATAAACGTTATAAGTGAATTACCGAAAGTTAGTTTGATGCATGCAAATTACTTTGACTACTTCTTTGATTATTCTGAATTTTGTTTTCTTTATGAAGTTTAATTTCATTGCAAAGTTTAGTTAATTAAAGTATTCTTTTTCATGTGTAATTTATCTCAGAATCTAGCTTGCAATTTAAATTCTTTTCAACATGTCCTTTAATTATTTCGAAAGTAAATTGGAAACTTTGGTGAAGGAAGCTTTGTCTTGGTGCAAGATTTGGTCTCTTGTCACAGGAACTAAGTGCTCTAAGCCTTGAGGCTTAGAGCACTCCACAAAGACATAAGTCTTCAGTAATGAAGGTAAAATATACTTTTTCACATAAGTACCGTACCTTCACTAGTGCAAGTAGATTAGAATAGTATAAGAACAGTTTGCTTGGTGTAGAAGGAAGATCAATTGGGAAACAAATCTTTCCAAGGGCCCACTTATTAAGCTGTTAGCCATCCATACTGAAGATAAACATAGTATTTCATTTCAAGATTTAAGATCTCTTCCAGTTGTGTGAAAGTTTCTTTACTTGATTTCCTCGCAAATTATTCTTTTACATTCTAGCACTAGAATTGCTTTGGTGTCGATTGCCTTTAAGATTGTTTTCTGTATGATAATCTAACATTTCATTTAAGAAGTAGGATTGGGAATAGGAAAATTTCATACCACTTCTGGCATTGCCTGTGCTTCGTCTCTAAGTTTATGAAACCCCTGGGTTGATGATTAAGTGTTGAAGGAGCTTTCTTAAGTGCAATTCCTGCACCCAACATTTTGGCACTGTTTCTAGGGAGGCGATTTGAATTGGTAAGAATTTTATGTTTTTTGCAATAGGGGTAAGTCTGATATTATTTTTTTTCGTGTAGTGTGATTCTATTGTTTGTAGGAATTTATAGGTGCTGAGTTATTTCTTGTTGGCTTATGGGGCCCTCACCCAGGTTCAGAGTTATTTAGCCAAAAAAATCCCTACACCATTGGTGCTTTCAGCATCAACCCCTGGAGCGCGGACTGAAGTCTCAGCCGAAGCAGTATGGGGGGATGATGGAACCAAGTTTTTGCACCCTTGAGATGTTTGTGGTGTCGATCTAGTCCAACTATGCCTACCTTCGCACAGGTTACTTTGCACACTTGTTCCAACCTTCAATACCTTCACGACCTGTTATAATCGTCTTTTGTGTAGCCCTAACTAGGGACTGAGATGATTTCACGCTGCTAGGGTAGTGAACTGCACTATTTCCCCAAACTACACCACGTATCTTACTTATCTTCTTAACATATCTTAGTTAACTTCATGTAAACAGATATTTAATCTTGCATTCACTTAATCAATACAATTATACACATTCGCACATCATATAAACCGTAGAAGTGCAATTTATACCCAATATATTCAATGCATAAAATAGGAAATAAATACACATAATTGATATGAAATTTTTCTTTATTAATACTTACAACTGTTGCAGACTTGTCTGACCCTGCACACTCAGCTGTAGGGGTCCGTGCACTTAACTGCAGACTACTAGTCCTTTGCACACTCAGCTGCAGAGCCTTTTCCTACTCTATGAATAAAAACTAGACTTTACTCAACATATATGACTTAACTATTCATCCTTCTTGTGATCTCATTAGATTAGATTAGATCCTTAACTACTTAGAGCCTCACTCTATTTATACAATCCCATGGTCTGCGGACCATGGGTATATCTCTATAGCCAACATTACATTAACAAAATTGAGGGTGGATAACCCTATGACTCTTTTACAAGCTACACACTCCGTGCCCACAAAATACGGAATGTTTACATCGGACTTTACAATTTTTGACCAAAATCTGGGCTCTAAGCCTAAAAACTTCCCTTGGGGGATCCCGCGCCCAACAACCCCCCAACACAAACATCATGACGTGCCCTCGAGTCACTCTATTGGTGCGGAGATCTTTGCACGAATACCTCCCAATTCTGCCTAGATCTTTGCAAGATCGGCAATGCACTGAGCGACTGCCTATTGTACTTCATCGATGCGATGTTTAGAGATTACTGTGGCTGAACTCCTACCCTGAACCTTTTCTTGTGTTGCTTGCATCTGCGTGAGCTTTGCTTCAATGGAGGCTGTAATGAGATATGCCTCATCAATCCATGGCTGTAAGCGTGCCTTCAAAACTGCTTCCATATGTCGAGCAACATCTACCTGTTCCTTGAGTGCTTTCGCCTGCTGCATCCTTGCAAGACTTTGTGTAAGGGCAACTGTCTACACAGTCCCTTTTACTTTTTCATATTTCTACTATAGCTCGCGCACCTCTGTCTCTTGCTGTTGTATGTTTGGGTCCTCTTGTAGGGTAGTGAGAAATTCGAACAATAGCTCGAAGAACTTTGTGCAGTCTGTCACTACACTGTTAACCTCCGCTATTGCTGCTGTAATCACGATGGTGCGTTGTTCCTTAACCTCCAGTGGAGTTGAAGGCTGCACCTTCAGTTGTAGTTCAGCTATCTAAAGGTTATGCTCTAGCTGAACCCTGGCCATTTCTTCCTTTGCCTCATGCACCCCTGCTGCTAATTTCCAGATGCGTGCCTCCATTAGTTCTTTTGCTTGGATGGCCAACTCTGGGACCATCTGGCAGGATTCTTCCACCATCTGCACGATTTGTCTATTCTACACCTGATCCAAAATGGATCTTGAATAAAAACCTCTAAGTCTAAGTCTTCAAATATGTTAATAAAGTAAAGACCTGACAGAGTTATAAAACAGAGTATGGCAGAGAAATAGTTAAAGTGAAAGCGGAGAAGCGCAACCTTAATGCCCTAGAGCCATGGATCTACAGGATCAACATACGAGATTGAATTACATCAGAGGAATCCAGTGGCATATCAACCTCAGCCTCAAGTGATTTGCAATCAGTGATGACATATGAACCATTTATTGAGCATGTAGATCAATGGCAGAGATTACATATTGCATCGAAGATTTTCCAAAGGGAGGACTTAACACAGGCCGAAGACTATGTGATATGCGTGGACCCAAAAGAGTTTATAAATGCGGATTTATGTTATTTTTGTTCTGAGGTAAACAATATTTCGAACAGGCTTTAGGTGGTAAGCAGTATTGGAGAGGCTCCGCCCGATTCCATAGACTGGCCGACACGTAGCACATCACACGAGAGAGAAAACCACTTTTTCAAGTGGGTAATCTCCGTGCAAGTAGGCCACTTGAATGGTTGTTAGTCGTTGGATTGGAGATCATGGATCAACGGTGGAGATTGAGCAGACTACTTGATGTTTCAGGTTGGATGCAAACTGTCAGATCAACAGTGTGGAATACAAAGGGATTATGACTCGTAGCCAATGCGACTTGCAGACTCGAGAGGATTATAGGGTAGGATTTATATCATTTGAAGTCCGGCTTTGGTGTTTTGGACAAATTTTCACTATTTTAGAGTATTTCCTATGTATTTCTCTATGTAAATAGAGAAGTGTATTCTCGGGGATTTCACCTATGCCAAGGGCCCTTTCCATTTGTAGACAAGTGGCCTCAATGCCTTGAGCATTATTATTATGATTGTCAATGCTTAGCAGGGAGCTGAAGGAACAACGGTCGGGAGCCAGAGAGCCCGAGATGGAGGTGAATAGACAATGCCCAGAGGCTTAAAAGCCACTCAATGGTAGAACAGAGGGGGACACAGAGAGAGCAAGAGAAAGCAAAAGACAGAGAGCAAGAGGAAGTGGTTGTGTACTCTTGTACACTTGAGGATTTCGAGTAAATCCCTCTTATTTTTGTCCCTGTTGTGTTGAGACTCTACTTGATCTCACACTTGTAATATTCTACTCTTGAAGACATAATATAGAGGTTGACACTAAAAGCTAGACCAAGAGATGTAGCCAGGGGGTCTGGTGAACTCCTTTATTATTTTGACTGTGTCGATGTGTGTTATTATGTTTTATAACTGTTCCTTGTGTTAGAGTCGGTCTAGTAGCCCTCCATCAGCGATCAAAGCTCTTTGCATTTGCATAGGTAGGTGTCTCATCAGTGTCATTTTTTGCATCCCATTAGGCATGCCATAACCCTGATGGAGGAGCTGGTGTCTTTTTCCCCCTCTTGGCATTGTTGGACCAAAGTCATTTCAGTCATTAAAATCTTTCAAGATTGTCTTGTCTTGTCTTGAGGTCAAATTCCTAGGTCTAGGGTTTTGGTCAAGTTTGTCTTCAAGGTCATGTCTCTGAAGGTCAATAAATGTTCAAGCAAGCCAGAGGGATGATTTTAAAGGTGTTTCTTCGCAAATTTCTATCTTGTACAGTTAATTTTCACCTTGGATTTAAAAACTTTGTTTTTAAAGCCAAGGTCATTTTTCAAATTTTTGTAAAAAGTGATGAAATTTCAAAAAAACTTCTAAGGACAGCATGTAACCCTGGCTCCCTTGCCAAGATCCCTCAGATGATATCCCTGCAAAAAGAATTGAGCAATAGCATTAAATGAGTCAATTTCAGGACAAAGGAAACCAAAAAAGTCAAGTTTTTAAAGTGCCAAAGGAAAAACATTATAAAGTGGGTTTGGGCATGAAATTATTTCAAATCAAAGTTATAAAAGCCCAATCTCCCTCCATTTACTCTTCTTGTGCATCCAAGTCACTTGCAAGAGAGATTGGGCGAGTGATTGAGTGAAAGTTTGAGTGAATTTGGGAGCTGGACAGTCGCGCGACCCGTCAGGCCAGGCACGCGACCCGTCAGAGGCGCGCGACCCGTCAAGCGCCTTCCACAGTGCATTTTTTTCAACGGGCGCGACCCGTCAGAGGCACGCGACCCCTTGGGTGAGGCGCGCGACCCGTCAGCGCCCTCCTTTTGAAATCGACTGCAAATTCACCCAAGGAGCTATCAAATCGCCAATTTTCCTGAGGGTTTTATGCTGTTTGAAAGGTATTCCCCTTGTAATCATTTTTCCCATTCCCTTTTCCTTTCCTTGATATTCCATGTAAATTTCCCTTGCTATATTGTAAGGAAAACCTAAACCTTACCCCTCCTTATGCCCATGTAAACAAATGTATATCATGATGCATATGCAATGATTTTTGCAATGATTTTCCCTTAAATCCCTGTTTTATATATTTATTCCCATTTTCCCTTTAAAAGTGCCCCTCCCCTAACATTCCCCTCATGTTCCTTGTCCCCTTGAAACAACATATAAATCAGCATTTTACAGGCAGAAACAACAATACATTTTGGCCACTCTGCTCCTTAAACAATGTCAGAAACTGAAGCCTATGAGCAGAGTGATGACCACGCATCAGCTTCAGAGATTGAGGTATAGAGGAGGCCTCATAAGGGTGGAAAGGGTGGTCATCACAGGAGAGAGGAGCCCACCTCTTTGACAGATTTACAGGCTTGTCCTATGGCAGTCTCATGTTTTCAGTACATGTCTTGCTATGAGTTTTGTGAGAAGATCTCTCGGATTTAGCACCACAGAGAGTTGGCTCGCCTATTTGTTTTACACTTGCATGATGCACATATCAACCTTGCCGGGGTGGACTTTATTTTGACACCCGAGGTGATTGCACAGGCTACAGGGATACCTAATGTCGGGGAGATATGGAATAAGCACAAGGTGTTGGACAGTGTTCAGTTTGAGCCTTTTGTTAGACTATCATTCATGAGACAATTGACAGGTGTGTTTCCATTCAGATTTCTCAGGAGTGAGTATGCTCCCATGATGAGGCTCATCATGCTCTATTTTACCTGTGAGGGAAGATTTTCACAAATATATTCGTATCATATGCACATATTGATGCACTTCACACGGGTACGGATGATGAATATCCCTGTTTTCTTCTATCAGAACATTGAGAGGATGGTGTCCATGATGCAGAAGAAGAGCCCGGAACAGCAATATAGGAGCTTTTAACATTATGGTTTGATTCAGCTTGTAGTATTACATCAGTTGGCTCAGCAAGGCATCTCATGGGAGGAGTTCATCTCTCGTGAACTTTTCACATCATCACCCCTACCACATCATAAGGTTGTTCATTAGGAGGGAGGACCATCTCAGCAGCATGACATCCCCGTCACTAGACATGTCAGCTCCTCACCTTTGGTTACTTATCAGAGAGGCCATAGGGCCTTATTTGCAGCAGCTCAGCGAGTACTTTCTCCACACCAGGTGGAAGGGGTCTCGCCTTCTTCATCAACACCGCGAGTGTTATCTCCACACTAGCTGGAAGGGGCCTCGCTTCCGACAGCAGCACAGGTATTAGATAGGGGCAAGCAGCCCATGATTGAGGAGGGATTGTCAGGTGATCCAGATATTGACATTATTGATCTTGACGCCTGTTCTCCTAACTCAGAGCTTAAAGATATCATCCGAGAGCAAAGGACCGAGAATGAGTCGCTGCACATGAAATTGCAGATGGAAAAATGGATAATTAACTATTTAGAGCAGCGCAACAAACAGTTGGAGGATGAGCACAAGATTTATGAGATGCGGAAGATTCGTGAAGACCGGGAATTGGCTCGTAAGAGACCCAGTGATTTGACACCCATAGATCGAGAATCTATGCTTATTTGGGACAATGCTCATTTGAAAAGGTTGTTGGCTAAGGCCAACCAAGATAAGAAACTGTTGAGGAACATGAAGAACCATTATTGGGCGCGGATGCACATGTGCAAAGCGAAGATGAAGGTGCTTCAAGGGCGGTTGACAGAGGCACTAAAACGGAGAAAGAGGCCCGATCCCCTCCATATCTTGGTCGAGGCTTCACTCAAGGACCAAGGCACTAAATAGCCTAGACACAGCACAAATCCCAAGAAATTTTGAGCATTTTGTGTAAATTTTGGTTTCTTTTAGGCAATTTACAGGTTTTCTCCATTAACGGGTCTCACCCCCCGTGAGACCCTTCATCCCGGCAACTCCATTTTGAAAAAACTCAGCATTTCCAAATTTTTTATGCAAAGTTACACATGCTCATCAAAGGACTAGAGATTTGGCGAAGTTTTGGGCCTCCAAAAAGTCAAAAAACAAGCAAAAAATGACTTTCTGTCACTTTTTTGAGACACAGAAAGTAGTCTTGGGAGATTGCAATTTTGAAGGGGCAAATGACCATCAAATTCCGAAATTCCAGTTGGGTTGGAAAGTAGACTCACGGACCTTTCCAACAAGCCTACTCTTGCTTCATTTTGACACATGGAAGTGCCCCAAAAGTGGTCCCAAAGGTGCATGACCCGTCAGGCAGAGGCGTGCGACCCGTCAGGCAAATTTCTCCAAATTTCACTGTATAGCTCAGAAAAACGCAGTTTGACCCTGTTTGACTTTTTGGGGTGGATTATTATCCTATTTGATGTAATTAATGTACTTTTATGACACTTTTACTCTTATGTACCTCTTCTAGAAGATTCATTCATAAAAAGGTGAAAATTAAATGAATGAATTGGTTTCCTATCTTATAGAGGCAGGTTGTTTTGACTGCCTAGTTTGTAGTGCTAAGTTTAGAAGTGGTTGAAACAGCTCCTAGGATAGTGAGATCGACCCATGGAGGTAGGGAAAGAGGTTATATGATCTATATTATGTACTTTCTTGCTCATTTTCATGGTTGGACTCTTGAGGGAGAAGCTATCATTGTATTATTTCACTGTATCTCTGCAATTTTTGGCTAAGGAAGACCAGGGTTTTTGCAGTCCTTTTTGGGATTCTTGTGGTTACTTGTATTGATGGTGTGTTTCTCTATGTACCTGTAAGTGTGTTATGTGAATCATTTCCTTTCTTTTCCTTCTGCACATTAAGCAAACGAAGTGTTAAAGTAAGAATTCATGACTGTCATGTTCTGCTTTTAAGTTTGTTTAATTTCAATGTTTTCTACTGGTTAAGGAGAATTCAAAGTTATTGTTTGCTCTCCTTAACTCATCACCTGTCATTCCTAATCATACACCTCAATCAAAGGCATCAATATTGTCTCCCACCTCGCCCCAAAGAACCCCCTGCAAAAACTGTGTCCAATCCCCGCACCCAAAATTTCCATCCCCTCAATTTGCCACCAAAAACCCTAAAACCCCAAATCAACCCTTTTGATCAGTTTATTAGCCTAAAATCAGTGTTACCCTATTAATCATCTCATCCATTGAAGATTTTACCGAGATTGACCGGAGAGAGCCTTCTCCTGCCCCGTAGGGCTAGCTACGGGGCTAAATGGTTTGATGTTGCCTTGAGGTTTGCCTTTTTCAGCCTGAGGTGAAATTTCAAGCGCTAACATACTGGCGACCATACTGGGGAGAACAAGCTTATCATTTGCTCATTGACGTGTTATTTCATAAGTCTTAGACGGAGTCTGAAGATACGCCAGGTAGCCTTCGAACACGCTCTTGTTTTACATCAGCGTTAGTAGATAAACGCTGCTTCAGTCGATCTCCGTGAGCTTGTGAAAGTAGCGCTTCATTGGCACTTTTATCCCAGTATAATTGTTAACTCTGAGCCGTGGATGATAGGTTGAGAGTTTTCATAGGCTGAATGGTTTTTCTTTCCTAGTCTTCTTGAGAAAAACAAGCTGGCTACTGATCCTAGACCCATTTTCAAATCTCATTCATCTCTAGCTATTATCAAGTATTTCGAAGATCTAGACTTTGACGAAAGCTTTGAGTTGTCCTTGTTTAAAGCCAAATCCGAAAGTGCGCTCGACTCTCTAGTCCTTGACCCTGATTTTGCAGCTGTTATTGAATTTGAGAGACACAACAAGTTGGTCGAAAATTTCATCTTGAGACATCTCCAGACATGTATTCAAGCTACTACCCTTGCTGATTTTCTGGAGAATATCTCTGATAATATTGGATCCACTATCACGGCTCACGAAGTATCTTTTCCTCCATTTGCTTCAGCATCGCCTATAATCACCTATCCCGAATCCATAGTCGGTTCTCCTTCTACATCCCATACCCCTCCTACACCTCCTACCCCTCCGACTCCCCCAACTCCACAAACTACAGCTCCTCTTATCACATTCCCCGCTATCACAACTCCTCCTCCTCATACTCACCCTACTCCCCCTCCTAAAGAAATGGCTGCCCGATTTTCTCCCCTTGCTCTTCCCCAAAATCTCCATGATATGCCGGCTGATTATCAAAGCAAAATCCCTATGTTTGATGGCACTCCTCAAAGTGTCTCGGCTCAGCAACATATAGACAGGATGACAACCTTCTTCGATCTATATGAGATAGATGAAGAAGATGTTACTATGCCGCTGTTTGTTCAAACATTTGGAGGGGAAGTTAGAAAGTGGTTCAGAGGGTTGACAGCTGGAAGCATTACCTCCTTGGATGCGCTTCAAAGGCAGTTCTTAGACCGTTGGGAAATAAGAAAAGATCCGCTTCAAATTAATGTCGAATACAACAACCTCAAGCATAATCCGAGTGAGTCTGTTCAAGATTACATAATCAGATTCAATACAGTTTACAATGCTATTCCCGATGATTTGAAGCCGTCAAGGAAGTCAGCTCTACTTAAGTTCCCGGATGGCTTTGATCCGGAGATGGCCTACTCATTGAGAGACCGAGATCCTCCCACCTTGGAGGATATGCAGAAAATTGCAGTCAGCGTTGAGGCAAACTTAAATGACAAAAGGGCAAGAATGAAGGCCGATAAACGAGTCACAATCAAAGAGGAAGCATCCACCTCAAATCAACTTCTTCGTGATGTTGAACAGATAAAAAGGGCACTTGAAAATGTTAGTCTTGGCAAGTCTGAGCCTCAGATTTGTAATCCAAATTTCAGAGGTCCATAGCAGCCCCAATATAGAATCAAACAGCGAGATACAAGAGCACAGGAGGCAGCCGCTCAACAACAAATTAAACCTCCACTTCAACAAAATTTTGTTACTCAAGAATCGGAGGATGAAGGTGATAATGTTGGAGAAGAAAATCACTTCTTCACTCCTGATGATATGCCCACGTATATTACAGAAGAGGAAGAGTTGGTGAGTAATTCCGTGATTCCCCAAGATGAGCATTATATTTTGTCAAACGATGTAGCACTTCAAGAAGAATCCGAAGAGTATCAAAGAGGGTATTTGCATGCTTTATCAGCTCAGCAAGGTCAGCAAAGGCAATTAAGAAACCGAGTGGTTCCCATAAATCCCATCCAAAAGAGAGCAGAGGCTTCGGCAAAGAATGGTTCTGTTGTCCCGCAGAAAAAAGGCAAAGAAATAAGCGATCCTTCAGCAGGCCAATCATTATCAGCAAGCAAAATAGACCAGCCATCAAATGCACCAAGAGATAGAGGTGAAAAAAGAGACAATCTAGCTAAAGAAGGTGAGAAGATTTCAGCTTTCAGTTTGGAGAATGAGGTTCCAAAGTTGAAGGTGTCTATTCCTTTGACGGAAATCATGAAGAAAAGCACCTACAGAGGCCAAATTTCCAAGATGTTGAATTTTGATCCAATGCTAGACACCGTAAACGTAGAAGATGATCAGCCTGAGCTGATTTTTGGGACCGCTTTAAATGGTGAGTCTCCCGAGAGTGATGTTCCTCCATTCTATATCAGTTTGCGACTACATGAGTATGTGCTACACAATGCCATGTTTGATTCGGGAGCTTCACATAATTTGATGCCCAAAGCGATTATGGAGAAGCTGGGACTTGAAATCACTAGGAATTATCATGATTTGTATTCGTTTGATTCCAACCGGGTGAAATGTATTGGTTTGATCAAGGACTTGGTGGTGAGTCTAGATCAAATCCCAGCAAAGAATGTTTTGATGGACGTGGTGGTGGCGGATATTCCTCCGCGATTCGGCATGTTGCTTTCGAGATCATGGGGAGCCAAGCTCAAAGGTACACTTCAGCTCGATTTTTCCTATGCTGCAATTCCAATTTTTGGTCAGATGAGGAAGTTATATCAGGAACAAAAGATGAAATACATGATCACTAGTAAGGAAAAGCCCGTCAATCATCTTGTAAATTATGTACAAACAGATTTAGAATATTTTGTTTTGTTTGCGGATAATTTCAATGAGATAGATAGTCAGATAGTTCAAGTAGAAGATATACCAGCTATTACAGAGAATTTTAGAGAAGTTTTGAGAAAGGAAAGTGGAGAAAGGTCTGCTGTTATAAAGCCAATAGCTGAAACAAATGGGAAACAAACAGAGAATGCATCGACATCACATTTTCAGCACTTAGAAGACGATGAAGATGGTCTTTGGACCATGGATTTTGATGGCGTTGTGGGCAGCGATGGTGCTGATATAGGTGTGTGGATTCGAAGCCCATTTTCAGTCCAAAACCAAGTTCCAAGCAAGGTACAGGTATGTTCATATAAATTAGCTTTTGATTGTTCAAATAATGAGGCGGAATACGAGGCTCTTATTGCTGGTCTAAAAATCCTTCGGAAGTTGAAGGCAAAGAAGATAGCGGTATATGGCGACTCCGAATTGGTTATCAAGCAAGTGAAAGGTGAATTTCAGGCCAAACATCCTCGTATGCGAGCATATCGGAATGTTGTCCTAGACATTTTAAAACTGTTTTCAGAACATACTTTGACATGTGTGCCCCGTATTCAAAATGGTGTTGCGGATGCATTGGCAAAGGCAGCGAGTAATCTGAAAATACCCATGAATTCCAGCAATAAGTTTGAGATATATGTGAAGCATCATCCTACAGTTCCAGATAATCAAAGGTGTTGGCAAGTTTTCCAAGATGACAAAGAAATCAAAGATTTTTGCAAATTGAGGGTAAATTCGAAGACATCTCCATAGACACGGAAGTTGAAGGAGTAAATCAGATGGATGTGTTGCAGCTCAAGGACAATTACATTTCTAAAGCATTAATTCCTTTGGAAGAATTGTTCGATCAAGATGATGTGGCCCGCAAGCCAACTTTGAGGCCAACGGACGAAGGTGTCGAAGATGTCAATCTTGGGACTGCCGAAAATCCAAAGATGGTGAAACTCTCGAAAGCATTGTCGCCCAAGGTAAAGAATGAATATATCATATTGTTGTCTTTGTTTTCTAATGTTTTTGCATGGGACTATTCAGATTTGAAAACTTATGAGACAAGTATCATTCAGCATACCATTCCAATAAAGCCAAATCAAAAGCCTTTCCGACAAAAGTTGAGAAGAATTAATCCTAAATTGCTGCCATTGATCGAGAAGGAAGTCAACAGGTTATATAAGTCTGGAATCATAGTGACAATCTGATTTTCTGATTGGATTTCCAACTTGGTGCCCATGAGAAAGAAGACCGACGAAATTCACTTGTGTATAGACTTCAGAAATCTGAACAAGGTATCACTAAAGGACAATTATCCGCTGCCCAAAATGGATCATATATTGCAGCGGGTAGTGGGGGCATCAAGGATGTCATTGCTTGATGGTTATTCTGGGTATAATCAGATTTTGGTGCACGAAGATGACCGTGACAAGACAACATTTACTACTCCATGGGGGACATTTCATTATGCCAAGATGCCGTTTGGATTGAAGAACGTTGGCGCCACTTTTCAGCGGGCAATGGATATGACCTTTGCTAATGAGAAAGATGTCTTTTTGGTTGTTTATCTTGATGATCTGACCGTGTTTTCTAAATCAGATGAAGAGCATTTGTTTCATTTGACTAAGGTGTTCCAAAAGTGCAGAAAGTATGGTATCTCGTTGAATCCGAAGAAGAGCCTTTTTGTTATGAGCGAAGGCAAGCTGCTAGGTCATATTATTTCTAAAGATGGCATTTGAATAGATCCTGCACGGGTGGAAGCAATTCAGCAATTAGAGCAGCCCCGAAGCAAGAAGGAGATTCAGTCCTTCAATGGCAAATTGAATTTTCTACGTCGCTTTATTCCCAATCTGGCCGAACATCTTAGAGAGATAACCAACATGCTCAAAAAGGACAGCGAGCTCAAATGGACCGAAGAAGCGGTAAAGTTTTTTAACTTGGTAAAGTTAATCTTATCTTCAGCCCCAACTTTGATCAGCCCAGATTATACACAAGATTTTATTTTATTTTCATTTGCTTCTGAGCATACGTTGGCAGCCGTGTTGATGCAAAAGAGAGATGGAGTCGAGAGGCCCATAGCTTTTTTCAGCTGCATCATAAGGGATGGAGCACTGAATCATAATATCATTGAGAAGCAAGCATTGGCGCTGATAAAAGCTTTGAAAGATTTCTGGGTATACATACTCAATTCTCACATTTTGCAATATGTTCCCAACGCAGCTGTGAAGGATGTTTTAGTACAAACGGAGCCAGAAGGAAGAAGGGGTAAGTGGATCGCTGCACTGTTAGAATATGATGTGGAAATTAAGCCTACCAAGCTGATTAAAGGTCAAGGTCTTGCTAAGATGATGGCTGAAATGAATCTCCATGTCCTAGACATCAATCTGATTGCTGCTTTATCCGATGAAGACGAAGCAAATTCAGCTTTACAGGTATCGGATATCTTTGTTTCCTCTCCTTGGTATGCTGATATAGTATATGTGCTTCAAAATTTGTCTTCACCCCCTGGGATGCCTAGAAACAAAGCTAGAACATTGAAGCTAAAGGCAGCAAAATTTTGCATCATCAAATCTGCACTTTATTGGAAACATCCCGGTGGCATCTTGCTGAACTGTTTGGTCGAAGAAGAAGCTAAGACAGTAGTAGAAGATTTTCATAAAGGTGACTGTGGGGGTCACTTGTTTTGGAAGACCACGGCTAATAAGATCTTGAGAGCTGGTTTTTGTTGGCCTTCTTTATTTTCTGATGTATATAAAGCAGTTAAGAGTTGTCATGAATGTCAAATTTTTCAAGGAAAGCAAAAATTACAGTCGTTACCTCTCAAGCCCATTGAAATCAGCGCACCATTTCAGCAATGGGGCGTGGATTTTATTGGCGAAATCCACCCAGCATCTTCCGGGCAACATCGATGGATCTTGATCGCCACAGATTACTTCACGAAGTGGATTGAAGCCATTCCCACTCGGCAGGCCACGGACTCGGTAATTATTTATTTTCTTGAGAATAACATATTGTCACGTTTCGACTGTCCACATAAGTTGATTACAGATAATGCAGCAACATTTAAATCAAAGAGGAAGGTTGATTTTTGCTACAAATATAATATCAGTTTGGGGCATTCGATCGCTTATCATCCGCAAGGAAATGGGCTGGCTGAATCTTCAAACAAATCTCTAGTGAACATCATCAAGAAATTGCTGGAAATCAACAAGAAGAGCTGGCACAAAAAGTTAGTAAATGCATTATGGGCTGATCATGTAAGTCAAAAGAAGTCAATTGGTATGTCACCCTTTGAATTGGTCTACGGGACTGATGCAATGTTTCCTACTTCACTTAGTGTTCCAGTGGAAAAGTTGCTTCAAGAAGCTAGTGATGAGGAGGATCCTATGCAACGGTGGATTAGTCAAATGATTCATTTACAACAGACACGAGATGAAGTTCTTCAAAATTCCCTGAATTTGCAAGAGCGCATCAAGAAAATTTATGACAGAAAAGCAAAGCCGGATGATTTTCAGATAGATGATGTTGTTTTGAGATGGGATGCCCGAAATGAAGACAAAGGGAAGCATGGAAAATTCGACAACTTGTGGAAAGGTCCCTACAAAATTGCAGCATACCGTGGTCCAAATGCCTTTCTTCTCAAAGAAATGAATTGTGACGAATGTCTCGGTGGGCCGGTGAATGGCCGGCTGCTCAAAAGGTATTATGCTTGAGCATTTTCTGCTCTAATCACTCTCATTGTAACTACCATTTTACTTTCATTCTGCAACAAGAGTAAACTGATCTCCCATCTTTAGTCTGGGGCCCGCAGTGAAGGCTATAATTCTGAACATGGTGATTAGTTGGTTTGAGTTTTTCAAGTTGTTTTAGTCAGTCTATTTTCTGCATAAAGCGAGTCAATTTGTGTCAAAGTTAGTTTAAATTTCAGTCAATGGTCAAAGTCAATAAAGTTGTCCAAATTTGGGTCACACGTGTAAATAATGGACTCTATCACCCAATGGTTGAAAGCACTGGTCTGCTCTCCCAGAGGTCTAAGGTTCTTGGTACCTCCAAGGAGCTACCATCCCCATTGGAGCCAATGTTAGAGTCAATCTAGTAGCCCTCCATCAGCGATCAAAGCTCTTTGCATTTGCATAGGTAGGTGTCTCATCAGTATCATTTTTTGCATCCCATTAGGAATGCCATAACCCTGATGGAGGAGCTGGTGTCTTTTTCCCCCTCTTGGCATTGCTGGACCAAAGTCATTTCAGTCATTAAAATCTTTCAAGATTGTCTTGTCTTGTCTTGAGGTCAAATTCCTAGGTCTAGGGTTTTGGTCAAGTTTGTCTTCAAGGTCATGTCTCTGAAGGTCAATAAATGTTCCAGCAAGCCAGAGGGCGATCGATTTTAAAGGCGTTTTCTTCGCAAATTTCTATTTGGTACAGTTAATTTTCAACCTTGGATTTAAAAACTCTGTTTTTAAAGCCAAGGTCATTTTTCAAATTTTTTGTAAAAAGTGATGAAATTTCAAAAAAAAAAAAGCTTCCAAGGACAGCATGTAACCCTGGCTCCCTTGCCAAGATCTCTCAGATGATATCCCTGCAAAAAGAATCGAGCAATAGCATTAAATGAGTCAATTTCAGGACAAAGGAAACCAAAAAAGTCAAGTTTTTAAAGTTTCAAAGGAAAAACATTAGAAAGTGGGTTGTGACATGAAATTTATTCAAATCAAGGTTATAAAGGCTCTATTTCCCTCCATCAAGCTTCATTGTGCATCCAAGTGATAGAGAAATTAGTTGCAACAGCGTTTGAGTGAATTCAGTGAGTTTGGGAGACGTGAGACCCGTCGAGACTGGTGCGCGACCCGTCAGGCGAGCGCGACCCGTCAGGGCACCTCCGCTAGTGCAAGTTTTATATGGGCGCGACCCGTCAGGCACGCGAGACCTGTTGGGCAGTGCACGCGACCCATCAGCGTTCCCTCTATACAAAACCGCCAATAAGCTGCTAAGGAACCACTAGTTGCTAAATTTTGCAAGGTGGGCCCTCAATCATGAAAAATTATTGCTTGCTACAGTTCAAGAAGATCATGATTGTATTTTTAAAGGTCTTCATTTTGCAAGTAAAAGTCTCCATTGTAATTTTGGGCTTGAAGTTGTCAAAATTGCTAGAGTTTATTATGTTGTTTTGAGGTATCCCTTTTCTTTCCTATTGTCCACCTCCCATTACATATTTCTTATCATTTTATTTAAATTTCCCTTCCAAATTTGCTAAGAGCCTTAAACCCTACCCCTCTTCCCTAAAAAATAAAAACTCAAGCCCTAACCCTACCCCTCATTATGCTAATGTAAACAAATGTATATCATGATGCATATGCAATGATTTTTGCAATGTTTTTCCCTTAAATCCTTGTTTTATATATTTATTCCCATTTTCCCTTTAGAAGTGCCCCTCCCCTAACATTCTCCTCATGTTCCTTGTCCCCTTGAAACAGCATATAAATCAGCATTTTGCAGGCAGAAACAGCAGTACATTTTGGCCACTCTGCTCCTTAAACAATGTCAGAAACTGAAACCTATTAGCAGAGTGATGACCAGGCATCAGCGTCAGAAATTGAAGTACAGAGGAGGCCTCATAAGGGAAAGGATGGTCATCACAGGAGAGAGGAGCCCACCTTTTTGACAGATTTACAGGCTTGTCCTATGGTAGTCTCATGTTTTCAGTACATGTCTTGCTATGAGTTTTGTGAGAAGATCTCTCGGATTCAGCACCACAGAGAGTTGGCTCGCCTATTTATTTTACACTTCCATGATGGACATGTCAACCTTGTCGGGGTGGACTTTATTTTGACACCCGAGGTGATTGCACAGGCTACAGGGATACCTAATGTCAGGGAGATATGGAATAAGCACAAGGTGTTGGACACTGTTCAAGTTGAGCCTTTTGTTAGACCAGCATTCATGAGACAATTGACAAGTGTGTTTCCATTCAGATTTCTCAGGAGTGAGTATGCTCCCATGATGAGGCTCATCATGCTCTATTTTACCTGTGAGGAAAGATTTTCACAAATATATTTGTACCATATCCGCATATTGATGCACTTCACACGGGTAAGGATGATGAATATCCCTGTTTTATTCTATCAGAACATTGAGAGGATGGTGTCCATAATGCAAAGGAAGAGCCTGGAACAGCAGTATAGGAGCCTTTACCATTATGGTTTGATTCATCTTGTAGTATTACATCAGTTGGCTCAGCGAGGCATCTCATGGGAGGAGTTCATCTCTCGTGAACTTTTCACACCATCACCCCTGCCACATCCTGAGGTTGTTCACGAGGAGGGAGGACCATCTCAGCAGCATGACATCCCCGTCACTAGACATGTCAGCTCCTCACCTTTGGTTACTTATCAGAGAGGCCAGAGGGCCTTATTTGCAGCAGCTCAGCAAGTACTTTCTCCACACCAGGTGGAAGGGATCTCGCCTTCTTCATCAGCACTGCGAGTGTTATCTCCACACCAGCTGGAAGGGGCCTCGCTTCCGACAGCAGCACAGGTATCATAGAGGGGCAAGCAGCCCATGATTGAGGAGGAATTGTCAGGTGATCCAGATATTGACATTATTGATCTTGACGGCTGTTCTCCTAGCTCAGAGCTTAAAGATATCATCCGAGAGCAAAGGAGCGAGAATGAGTCGCTGCACACAAAATTGCAGATGGAAAAATGGATAATTAACTATTTAGAGCAGCACAACAAACAGTTGGAGGATGAGCAAAAGCTTTATGAGCTGCGGAAGATTCTTGAAGACCGGGAATTGGCTCGTAGGAGACCCGGTGATTTGACACCCATAGATCGAAAATCTATGCTTATTTGGGACAATGCTCATTTGAAAAGGTTGTTGGCTAAGGCCAACCAAGATAAGAAACTATTGAGGAACATGAAGAACCATTATTGGGCGCGGATGCACGTGTGCAAAGCGAAGATAAAGGTGCTTCAAAGGCGGTTGACCGAGGCACTAAAACGGAAAAAGAGGCCCGATCCCCTCCACATCTTGGCCGAGGCTTCACTCAAGGACCAAGGCACTAAATAGCCTAGCCACAACACAAATCCCAAGAAATTTTGAGCATTTTGGGTAAATTTTGGTTTTTTTCAGGCAATTTACAGGTTTTCTCCATTAACGGGTCTCACCCCCCGTGAGACCCTTCATCCCGGCAACTTCATTTTGCAAAAACTCAGAATTTCCAGATTTGTCATGCAAAGTTACACATGCTCATCAAAGGACTAGAGATTTGGCGAAGTTTTGGGCCTCCAAAAAGTCAAAAAACAAGCAAAAAATGACTTTCTGTCACTTTTTTGAGACACAGAAAGCAGTCTTGGGAGATTGCAATTTTGGAGGGGCAAATGACCACCAAATTCAGAAATTCCAGTTGCGTTGGAAAGTATACTCACAGAACTTTCCAAAAAGCCTACTCTTGCTTCATTTGGACACCTGGAAGTGCCCCAAAAGTGGTCCCAAAGGCCCACGACCCGTCAGGCAGAGGTGCGCGACCCGTCAGGCAAATTTCTCCAAATTTCACTGTACAGCTCAGAAAAATGCAGTTTGACCCTGTTTGACTTTTTCGGGTGGATTATTATCCTATGTGATGTAATTAATGTACTTTTATGCCACTTTTACTCTTATGTGCCTCTTCTAGAAGATTAATTCATAAAAAGGTGAAAATTAAATGAATGAATTGGTTTCCTATCTTATAGAGGCAAGTTGTTTTGATTGCCTAGTTTGTAGTGCTAAGTTTAGAAGTGGTTGAAACAGCTCCTAGGATAGTGAGCTCGACCCATGGAGGTAGGGAAAGAGGTTAGATGAACTATATTATGTACTTTCTTGCTCATTTTCATGGTTGGACTCTGGAGGGAGAAGCTATCATTGTATTATTTCATTGTATCTCTGCAATTTTTGGCTAAGGAAGACCAGGGTTTTGCAGTCCTTTTTGGGATTCTTGTGGTTACATGTATTGATGGTGTGTTTCTCTATGTACCTGTAAGTGTGTTATGTGAATCATTTTCTTTCTTTTCCTTCTGCACATTAAGCAAACGAAGTGTTAAAGTAAGAATTCATGACTGTCATGCTCTGCTTTTAAGTTTGTTTAATTTCAATGTTTTCTACTGTTTAAGGAGAATTCAAAGTTATTGTTTGCTCTCCCTAACTCCTCACCTATCCTTCCTAATCATCCACCTCAATAAAAGGCATCAATACTGTCTCCTACCTCGCCCCAAAGAACCCCCTGCAGAAACTGTGTCCAATCCCCGCACCCAAAATTGCCATCCCCTCAATTTGCCACCAAAAACCCTAAAAAACCCAAATCAACCCTTTTGATCAGTTTACTAGCCTAAAATCAGTGTTACCCTATTGGTCATCTCATCCATTGAAGATTTTACTGAGATTGACCGAAGAGAGCCTTCTCCTGCCCCGTAGGGCTAGCTACGAGGCTAAATGGTTTGATGTTGCCTTGAGGTTTGCCTTTTTTAGCTTGAGGTGAAATTTCAAGTGCTAACAGGGTGCACTACAATGTAGGTGCAAGGAAGGATCATGTGTACTGCAATGCATTGTCTCCAAACTAGAGGGTGCAATGATTAAGTAATCGCATGCTTTGACACAAAAAATGAAATGGAATCTCAATGACAGGTCTTCCTATGTCTGATCAGGAATGAGTGAAATTATAAATATCAAAACAAGAGGCAAAATAAAAACTAAGGGAAAGAAAAAACCACCAAGGGATAGAATAGATACCCATTATGGTCACCAATTTGTTATACAAAAATTATGACTGCAGATAGAAGTGTCTTCCCTAGGCCCGGTGAATTGACCCAGAACAACAGAAAGAAAAGGGCACAGTGTGTTAAATTAATTGAATGATGGGTCGAGGCCTACTTGGAATCTGTCACAAGATTCTCTCCTTTCTCGACTTGTATGCTCCAATCCTAGCTCGGATGGCTATAATTAGAACCTGCACAATCAAAAAAGACAAGCCAAATATCTATGAAATATATGTATCATAATCCAATCACTTCATTCAATAGATAAACATGGTATTGAAATACATGAAATCATAACATCATATATAGGAAAACAATCTACTCTTTGTATTAATAGAAATGGAGAGAGTTACAACCAAAAATAGAAGTTGATCTTGTAGAAGATCTCCCCAAAGTTGACTTGTCCTTTCCTTGCCACAAAGTATGCCTCTATGTCACCCTAATGCATGGAATAATGACTCTCAAAGCAACACTGAAGAGGGTAGAATCAATCTCCAAAATCCAACACCTTTCCCATGGATGGATGTAAATATATAGATGTGAGAGGTAGTTCATGAATTCTTATCCATTTACCAATCTAGGCTTGAGATCCAAAAGTGATGGGAGGATGAGCTCAAGGGATAAGATGGTGATTTCTACAAGGTGGAATCAGATAAGATTAGAATGTTTATCCAAGGTAAATGGTTAAAACAACCTCAAGGCTTCTGGAAGAGGAAGCTTTGAGACTATTTTTATTTTTCCTAAATTTCTAGAATCAACACACCCCCAAGACTGAGCAACCTACTGGTGATCAGCGCAGGTGCAGAGAGGGTCAACTTGGTAGTCAACATTGGTCCCTAAAGGGCCAAGATGCACTGGGCCTTAAAAGCTTGGGAATTCAACAGTTAAGAGCATAAACTCAAGAATTCAACGGAGTCATGCTTAGGGATTTGTGTAAGGATGATGACAATATGTTGAAGGATGTGAATTGACCCTGTTTGAAGGCCTATTGACCAGATGTGACAAAATGGCCTATAACACCTGCAACATACTCCCAAGGAAAAAATTGTTCATGGGACCCTAGCTATGAGTTTTCCAGTTGAAATGCCACTTTTCTATAATAATGTAGCAGTCATACAAGTAGCATCTACTATTAAATGACTCCTCCAATTTACTAGGTATTCATATTACTCTTTTCCCCTTGCCATTTTAAGTAGTCTTGTGTCTGGGATTTTCTTAGGCTATAGAGGTTATACCATTGGTAACTACTCTTTCCACTGAATCTACTACTTCCCACATATGCTAGCTCAATTGTCTTACCTAGATGATATTTATACAAGTATGCAAGATTGAAAATGGGAGAGATGCCAACCCTTGGTGGTAACTCTATTACATATGCATTGTTTGAAAATTTTCTGAGGATTCTATAAGGTTCAATCTTCTTCAATGTTAGTTTATTATAGTCTCCTGTAAGAAATCATTCCTTCCTCAAATGTTCTAGGACTAATTATCCCACTTTAAAGCTTTGTTCTCTCCTCTTCAAATATACTCTACTTTTGTATTTAATGTTTATTTCCTGTAGATTCTGTTTCACTTGCTCATGGATTTCTTACATAGTTGTAGTAAATTCCTCTCCTTTGTTAAACTTGTCCCAAACTTGTGAGTTCTAAACTCCCCTAGGGTGCATTCCATATATGATTTGGAATGGAATTTAACCTATAATTCTATTTGGAGAATCATTATAGTTGAATTATGCCTAAGCCAACACTTGATTCCACTGTTTAGGATGATCTCCAACTAGAATCCATAAAATATTACCTAAGCTTCTATTGACTAACCCAGTCTTTCCATCAGTCTGAGGGTGATAAGCTGAACTAAAACTCAATTATGTTCCAAGGTTTCTCCACAAGGTCCTCTAAAAATGTCCCAAGAATCTGGTGTCTTTGTCTGCGAATGATTTTGGGCACTCCATGTAGTCTTACTACTTCTTTGAAGAATAAGCTAGCAATATGGGTAACATCCCTCGTTTTAAATCAAGTACTGAAATGAACCTTTTTTAAAATAGATCAACCACTACAAAGATAGAATCATTACCTTTTTGTGTCTTTGGAAACCCCAACACAAAGTCCATACTTATCAAATCCCAAGGCTTATTTGGAATTGGTAGTCGGGTATACAAGCCTGTATTTTGACTCTTCCCCTTTGCATGCTGGAAATTATACAACTTTTCACTAATTTTTGAACATCAGTCCTCATTTTTGGGCAAAAATAAAAACATGTTAGTTTTTTGTAGGTCTTTTCATGCTCAAAATGTCCACTTAAACCTCCAATGTGCTTCTCTTTAATTAAATTCTCCAACATTGATCATTTTGGAATGGAAAGTTGGCTATTTTTAAATATTAGTCCATCCTACAACATGTATTCAAGCCACTTTATTTCTGTCTATGATTGCTAGGTTTTTGCATGCCTGATAAGCCTCCTTGAAATTTGCATAATTTTCATACAATTCCTTCATAAAATCAAATCCCTTTACTTATATTTGACTCTCTTACATTATCAAGCTCCTTCGACTCAAGGCATCTGCATTCGGTTATATTTTCCACTGATATGTTAAAAAAAAAAAGTAAAGGTCTACAACAACCATTTAACATGTTTTTGGCTCAACTTCAACTTCTACATGCTATATTTCAAGTCATGGTTATCAATGTAAGAATAAACTCCCTTGACATTAAATAGTGCCTCCATTTCTTTAGTTCTTGAACCACAATAAATAACGCTATATCATAGGAAGTGTACTTCCTCCTTGCATCATTTAACTTCTCGCTGAAATACGTGATGGGATTCCCCTCTTGACTCAACACAACTCTTATTACTTCACCGCTAGCATCACACTTTATTTGAAAGGATTTATTGAAATATGGAAACATTAAGATGAGATTCTCTATAATCTTCCTTTTCAACAACTAGAATCCTTCCTTAGCTTTATCAATCCACTTGAAAGACTATTTCTCCTTTTTATGGTCTCTACATTTGGTGTACTCATCCAACTAAAGTCTCTAATGAATTTCCTATAAAAGCTAGCCAAACCATGAAACTTCTAACTTTGAATGTGTTTTTGGGAGAAGACCACTCTAAAGTCACTGTTACCTTCTCATGGTCAATTTTCAAGCCATTTTCAAAGATAACAAATCTCAAATAAACAAGCTTAGGTTTCATGAATGAGAACTTCTTCAAGTTAATTAATAATTTCTCTTATTGCAAATTTTCCAGAACATACCTTATGAGCCTTAAACGATACTCTTTGAACTAGCTGTATAAAAGGATGTCATTTAAATATACAATCACAAATATCCATATGAATTCCTTTAATACCTCATTCATTGATCTCATAAAAGTGTTGGTTACATTAGAAAGTCCAAACGACATTACCATTTGTTCATACAAGCGATCAATGGTCCTAAATGCCATTTTCCACTCATCTCCTTCTCTAATTCTTATCTGATGATACCCACTTTTCAAGTCTATCTTAGAGAAATATCTAGCACCACTTCAACAATCCAACAAATAATCTATGCGAGGTAAAGGAAATCTATACTTGATTGTGATCTTATTTATTGCTCTGGAATCTATGCACAATCTCCAACCACCATCTTTCTTTGGGTTCAACACTGTTGGCACTTTGCATGGACTAAGGCTCTCTCTGATCAGTCCCTTATCTAATAAATCCTACACTTTCTTCCTAATTTCCTCACTCTCTTGAGGTTTTGGGTGTTTAGTCTTCTTCAAATCCAATTTTCCACCACTTTCGTGGACACCAAGTTAACTGCATTTCCATTATAAATCACTACCTTACAACGTTTCCTTTTGACCTTGAAAGCAATCCCGAATAAGGATTTTCTTTGAGCTGGTTCAATAAATTCCTTTTGGGGCTTCAAAAACACTTTCTTCATTAATAAAAATTCTCTTGTCTCAGGTACATTTTGCAACTTCTTCTACCTTTTCTTATCTTTCTTCTTCTTGTGAAACAACAACATTTCCCTAAATTTCTCTTTCATTTTCTGGGCATTCAAATGACATGTGTCCTATCTCACCACATCTGTAGCATTTATACTCTCTTCCTCTATGTTCATTTTTTCCTCTAGAAGAACCTCTTACTCCTTTGGAGTCACTTCTTGATGATTCTTGTTGACTTGAGCTACTAGCTCCATCTTGCTAGGCTGTAGATCTCCCTCTACTAGAATGTTGTCCTCTTCCTATCACAATTATTTTTCTTCTGTCCCACTTCTTCCTTGCAAGTCTATCTTTAGCTTTCAAAGCAAGTTGATACACTTCCTTTATAGTTTAGGAGATAGTACAGTGACCTCATTCTGGATATCTAATCTAAGGCCATTTATATACCCAATTGTCTTCTTTATAGTGTCCTCCACATATCTTTCCCTTATATTTAATTTATAAAACTCCTCAATATACACCCTTACAAACATCAACCTCTACTGTATTTTCATAATCCAATGGACTAGTTAGATTTACTTCAACACACATGCAGGTTAATGTAACAATACCCTTCTCTAGCCTATATGTGTATAGTTGGATGAAACAACCAATTAATGAAGCAATTGAAGGGGTATATTTGGGAGCGTAACCAAACATGCATGGGAATAAGTGGCATGGAAAGAGGGTTAAAACAATTAAAATATGGTTTCATGCAAAGCCCAACTCGACCGCAAAATTAGGGTCCTTCGTCAAAAGCCCTATAATAATCCTGAATATTCTTAAATTTCACCACAAAGAAACCTTTTGAGAAAAGGGATAGATCTACATTTTGTGTCTAGGTCTGATGTGCCCAATTTTGAAGTGTAGTTATTGATGGCCAAAACCTATAGAATCAAAAAAGTAATAATGTGCAAGCCAAAACTGTTTCTATATTCATAAGAGATAGTTTGCTTTATATTAATATCTGGAATATCCTCTCCCTGATCCATAATTAAAGTAGGCCACGAGATTTCTTTATGTGTAAGATGATTGGGCCTTGGATTGATGGCATACTTTAAGGACTTAGACTTAGAAGCATAAGGTGTCCCCCTGCTTGTGGCACCATCGTGTAAGCATGAAACAAGAGAGATTGAATCATCATTGGTAATGCCTTAACCATTGAGTAAATGCTCCTCTTGAAGTCATCATCCTTATTGAAGAATCCGTATAAAACCAACAAGGATTCATGTCTATTATTGAAGTATAATAACGAGCGTAGATACCAAATTTGTTGCTTTCACGTTGATGCAGAGAGTCGCACAAAAAAAAGACCTTACAAAGATTAGAAATTGAAATAGATCCAGATCTACAATTTCATCTTCAGATATCTTAGGAGATAAATCCTTTAGAAATTATTTCCTCTGTTTTACTAGATCTGGAGGTAGGTCTAGTTTCTACAGGGCCTCCTCTAGATGCTGGATTCCTAGGCCTTGAAAAAGAGTTGTCACCATGTTCAAAACCCTAGAATTTTTAGATCTGCTATTGATAACATCGATCTGATGTAGCATAATGCAATGTACTACATCCTCCTTGCACTTCTACGACTTTCCGTATGGACACTGAATGAACTTGGTTTGTAGCCCCATTGCATCATAATCATGATACAATATATATATATTTTAAATATGTAATTTTTTTGCAAAGGGACCCTTATGAATTTTCTATTAAAAAGATAAGTTGGTTTTCACGCTAGAACCCTTACATTCTTCATCCAAATCCATGATAATTCTACCTTCAGAAGTCCAAAATAAATGGAGTCTATCCTTGTGCCATTTTTTCCTACAATACTAAAGATATTCCTATTGTATTCTATGTAGGAGACTCCTTGGAACAATTTTGTTTTACATAACATCAAAATTAATTAAACAAAAAGATTCAACTAACCTATGAATTGTCTGTTGTTCCATATTCTTTTCCAAACATGTCAATCAAACTTGTTGCTTGCTCTAGGGACTTGCTTTCCTTTTTTCCATTTTGGGAATTCACTGGCTTTGGCTTTTTCTTTCACTAGGTGAAGTCCTGCCACGTAAGTTTCTTCCAATTCAACCATTTTTCATTTCATTATTGCAAGCTGAGTTTGAATTTCACTTTGCAACTGATCCATTTTCATTTGCATCATCCCCAAGTTGGTATTGATAAGTTCTTGAAAGGATTTATAAGTCTTTCCTCTGCCTTGTTCTACTAGTTGAAAGTGCTCAAAAGGTCTACCATGGCTTCAAGAATCCCATCCAAGAAATAATTCACATCCACCAACTCAAAATCATGGGAAGAAGAACCAATATTTTCCATGGGAAGACTGTAACACCTCATAGAAATTTGAATCAAAAGTGAGATCATTCCACTCAACACACAACAATTAGTTTTAATCACCAAATGGACTATAGTACTACACCCTCCCTGACTTGTTATCATAAATGCGACTATGAAAAGCTTTCTTATCATTATATAAGCCTTAGGAAGCTTGGATTCAAGCCTTCCATTTCATCCTCGGTCGATGTACATTCTCGTTGCAACTATTAATTATATTATTAAATTTCTCAATCCTAAATTATTTAGAAATGCTTGCAGATAGTGTGAATAAATACAGATAGAGGAGGAATTATGTCCCATCTAGGGTGAATTGAATGAAGTCATAGAGTTGATGGTATTGGTCCTTTAAAAACCCAAATTCTGATGTTGTTGAAGTGGTTTTTTGAACACCTATACACTTGATACACTGAGATATTATGCCATTTATGCAAGTAGTTGGAGAGGGAGTACAAAGGGTGTTCCATGTGTGACAGATAAGTAAATTCCTGTTGTCGACCCTTAAATACCTTCAATGGATAAAAACCAAAATTCATAAACATCCACAAACACTGCCAGATTCACGCTTCCTCATATATCCATAATCTTAAAAGGCCATTAGGGCCATTGATTATTGCATTTTTTTAAATTAAGAGGTCATGGAAATGGAATGTTTGTGAAAATTCAATTATTTAACTCCAATGTCCCTTGATCCATACTTTTCCCTTTATTGGCCAATTCATCGCTAAAGAATTCAGATGTCTTAAGACATGGAATAATTCAATTGTAACACCCCACCCTACATTTACCCATTTTTACAAGCTCACCAGGTTAAACATGAGATGAAAGTTACTTTGCATGACCCAACATCCAAGATTCATTTATGGAAGTGGGGTCCACTTGTCCAACTTATTGCAACACTTAGAGACACATGATCACACATATGTCAGACAATTTTCACTGGTGACCTTTTCCATGATCTAGAATCACATTCTGACCTAGCTTGTAGCCCGACCACATGCATGAAGGTTAGTCAATGTGGCTAGAGGCCTCCAATCACATGTACAACCCACCTTCAGTGTGGCTAGAGCCAAGATTTACCAATCTTGAGGATGCGACCATAGAATTTTCTCTAGACTTTTAAGGCTAGCATACAAGCCAACTGTCCAGAATCATCCAAAACTTTATCAATAGTCTGCATGTGGCTCCAAGCCCCATCTCTAAGTTTCATTTTTGTTTAAGCTTGATAAACATATGTCAATCATTTATACAAACACTCTGTAAACATAGTACTTGTAGGTCATGAATGCATAATCTGTTCATTATTTCATTACTTTCATCAGATCTCCATCAAGAAGCCTCACTGCCCTCTCATACTAGCTGTAACAAACACACATTAGCTCATGCATTCATATAAACTATTCAATAGCTTGTGAAAACTTGAAAAATAAAAATAAAAATAACACATATTACCATAAGAAATATACCATGCATGTAAGCAACATTTAACCAAAATGAAATCATGAAAACTAGTCACATAATCACAAATTAAAACATAATTTGTACCCATTGATCTCATTAAATAATAAAACATATTAACATATGCATAATACCAACCAAGTCAGGGACTTCCATGTACCACCCAACCATAGATTGGGCTGAATCAAATATTTCTTCCATTCAATCACCCCCATGCTATATTCCAAGCATGAATGTGGGATCACATGGGATAAACCAATACATAACCATACAATGAATCTAGAGGAAACCACATCCACCCTCATACCACAATGATTTCACTCAATACCTGGTCTAGAAATAAAAAAAACCAATACAAGCTTGGATGCCTAGGAATTTATTCAGCATACCTAGAGAAATTTTCCTGTCTCCACCCACTTGTTAAGAGCTTTCCGTAGAAAACCATCTCCACCCTCAACCCTTAGGATTTTATTTAGACCACCTCAAGGAGGATTAAAAATCTATCGGCAATCGAAATCTCAACCAAATAGGGGACTGGCTACATCATTGCTATCCACGAAATGGCATAAGGCAAGGTTGTACATCACTATCAATCTAGGAAAATCCCATGCCAATGACAACAAAAATGACCAATAAAACAATGCATGAACCATTCATTCAAATCCCAACAAGATAATCCACATGCACATTGTTACCTTCAAATGCACAACTATTTTATGCCCTTGCTTGCTGCTATCCAAATATTCTTCTTGGCTGCCCTCAGATTCCTTTTGCGCTCCTTTTCTTTCCTTACTTGTCTCTTGCTTGATTCCTCCTTGTGTCCAAGTTCTCTTCTCCTCTCTTTTGCAAAGTGAATGAATTTTAGAATGTCCTTTCTCTCCTCTTTCTTTTATTTTCATTTTTCTTTTTCCTTTTTTCCTTCATTTTCCCTTGCATGCATATTTTTCCATTTTTTGCATGGAGTTTTTCATTTTATTTTATTTCTTTTGCATCCTTGCCACATGTTCCTTAGTAGTTTGTAATAACTCATTTTCCTTTTATTCCCTTTTTCCTCTTGCCAATGCCAATGTCAAATTCCATAGCCAATAATAAATAATTAACTACAAGAGGATCCCGTTGTAATGTGTTTCCCCTCATTCATCTTGGAATACATGTCCCATGACCTTGGTCTTATTTTTTCTTTTATAATGTCCATTCATTATTTATTTACATGGAAATTTAACCTGGGGTTGTTACATCAATCTTTTCAAATTTCTGAAGTTGAATGACGATCCTATGGAATATAGGGGGGTAGTGTTGTTTTGGGATCCTTTTGCTTCCCATACTTGCCGAATTACAGTTAGTTAATCACCAAAAACCATGAAATTTAATATTTTTTCAATCACTAATTCCAATCCTTTCCAGAGAGCCAAAAACTCAACTTGATTATTAGTAGCAATGCCCAACCCCCAAGCATATTGAATATCAATTTTTTCATTAGGGCTAAGGATCACGTGTCCCACTCCTGCCACTCCTGAATATGTAACACTATTCTTAACCATGAAGATTCATCCCACTTTACTATGGAAATTATTAACTTGTAAATAGCCTTTATTACAATACCATGGGCCAGTATCATAACTTATGAATACCATATGATGAGTATGACATATGTTGATATGACATTTGTTTAATTAATTTATTTTAGGTAAATTAATTAAAAAATAATAACTAATTTGGAGATAAATCTTAACTCTTAATGTGTGACTACTACTAAGAATATTCTGTAGAGGTTAAATATCTACCATCCACCTAATCAATACTGATAATTAAACTAAATTTTGGAAATCCTATTGTGAGCTAGACACACCTATCAAGTCAATAAAATTTTGGAAGGTATATTGTGAAATACACATGTCTATTAACTATCACGACCATCAATCCATCTTAACTCTGGCTCTACCCAACCTCATATCAAATATCTCAATATGCAAACCTCTTTTTGACTGCAAAACATCAGGACATGTTTGTACTTGAGAGATTTGATTCCACTTGGCTCTTGGAGATCTGAAGTTACGATGGATTTATGGTGGTTTTGAACAACATATTAATAAAATGTTTTAACTATAATAAATTTTAATTTTAATTTTCTATTAATATATAGAATTATTTTATTATTCATATTTTTATAAATGTTGTAAGTCAACTCCATATTAAAAATTGAAGGAATTACAAATCTATATCATACCTTAAATTAGAAACAACTTATTAATGGAATAAGAGCACACACTTTATCTCTTTTCAGTATTAATATAAACTCCATATTAAAATAGAATAAATTACACATCTCCCTCACAATTGAAAGTGAAAATGTAAGAAATTTTTTAATTTAAATTATTTTATTTTTCTTTATATAAGGTTGATGTAAAATTATGCTATTTATAATTAGTAGTAAATTATGCTATTTACAATTGATAGTATATTATGTTGTTTATAATTGATAGTAAACTAGCATTTGCACCAGATGTTGCAAAGGAAACACCATAAGTCATAGATGAAAAAATATGTGATATGTTATGTGATCTAAGTATAGCCAAATTTGATTGAAAAAGAAATCTTAATGTTAAATGTAATACAATCAAACAATCTACTCAAATACTCAAAGCAAAGGCATGTTCAACTTCCTTCCCAAGTGCTAATTCCAAGAGCTTATTTTCATTGAAAATTGCATCCCAGAGCGAACCTTTGTCTTTCATTGGCTCAGCCAGATTGAACCCTTCACACTTATATGGTAATGGTTCCAGATCAAATTTCTCTGTGATTATTCTCTAGAGTAATTTCAATTTATACACATCTTCATTAGCACAATTAAAGGCCCGGTTATTTGGATAAGGCTGTGGTAGGCAAAATTTCCTGTTCTGCAATCAATTGTGCATCAAATGCATCCATAAATTGTTCCCAAAATATTGTTCCCTGGTACTTGAAAGACAATCCCTCATGTTTGAAAATGGTAGTGTAAACACACAATGTCCTAAAACATTCATCAAGCTCCAAGGAGAGAAGCCAAATATGTGTGTCGGATAGTGAATGGACAAAGTTAATCCTTCTTTCTTCTTTGCAACCTAAAATACAATATCCTCAAGGGAGTAGTAAAAAATAGACATATGTATCCTATGAACCTCTTTATGAAAGGGTTCCTCATGGGGTTGATATTTACGATTCTTTTCCATTGCATCAAATGGACCAATGTAATGTTTTCCCCCTAGTCTGAGGACAAATTTGCTATAAATTCTCTGCATCAGGCAGGTGGGCATCCAACACATTACTCAACATTCTTAAATATTTTTGGTTGTAACTATGTGAAATATATTTTAATCCTTCCTGTTTCGGAACTCTTCATGGATCATCAGGATTATAGTAAGAAATAAAGTGGTGTTTTCTTGTAGAACTTTGTATGACAAGAAAAAACATATCTACAATCCGAGTAATTTAACAATAAAAGTATGAAGAACGATTCACATACACAAAACGAGAATAAATATTATTGTAATGACTCTCTTCATTGATTTTCCCAAAGTGAGCAACCATAATATAATGAAGAAAGAATATTGAAACACCAAAGAATTGCTCACCCCAATTTTATCATTGTTTCAAGGACCAATAAATTGACTTGGAAATATATGTGCAACTATAAACTAAAACACTTACCCCACGAGGGCAAGGGATCCTATCTAGCAGGAATACTAGCTCATTGTGATAAGATGTACACTAATCCAAACACCAATATGTGAGAAGAAACATCACCATCAATTTCAGAAATATATGCATTCAAAATAAGCATAAAAATTTCCACAATCCATGACTTCATTAAATCTTCCCTACAAATCACATACTCCTAATACATCAACTCTCAACGTAGTGATGTAATGATGTATTAATGGATTGTAGCAAAGAAATTAAAAGAATAAGTCAATGATTGAAAATTCCATGGATTTCTGCAAAATTCTTACCTAAGAAACGAGCTAAATGAATTGAATGAGAATGAGCTATGATTTCCAAATAAAATTAGTTTTGAAGTTAAAAAATGAAAAAAGTTGAGTAGAGATACATATTAGATTCTTGCAACAAATTCACTCACTTGAGAAAAGGGCTTGAACGAAAGGCATGGCAAAATAGAGATAAAAATCAAGCTATTGTGAGATTTATATGTGTGAAGCATGATGGATGGTAGATCCTCAGGTATTGCTAATACAAGTCTTCTTGAGCTTTGGCTACAAATTCATCATTGCATGTACATGGTTTCGTTGCAATGTTCAACAACCCCCATTTTTATATATTATAAATTTACCATGAAATTTATTATATTAAAATAGGGACCCTTTAGTTTTAAAATGCCTTTGATTTTATTATCCAAAAAATCAAATTTTAATACCCCCCGAGACCAACACTATACTTAGGCTTCAAAAAAAAAACTTTAAGAATTAAACAATATGGGTTATTAAAAAAAAACAAAAAAACAAAAGCAAAATATCTGGAGTTTGTTTGTTTGTTTGTTTTTTTCCCCAAAGGTCGAAATCTTTATAAACTTCGACTCTCCGCCATACCCCGCATAGCACATCCCATAATAAACAAAGTTCCAAAGGCTCAAGACCCCTCCGCCAAACTCCATTATGATTGTGATTAGACTGGACCCGACGGGAAATATACATGTCAATTCATAAATTCCCTGCGTCCATGACTATCGCAAAAGGTTCCAAAGAACTTAAGTCTTAGCCTTAATCGATTGCAATTGCGATTAAGCCCGGACCCGATGAGATTATACACCACAATTCATAAACAATTTTTCATCCACGGATATCGCAATTTGTAGACATCCTTCCTCTTGCCTTAACTGATTGCGATATGCAATTATAGCCGGACCCGTTGAGATTATTCACTGCGATCCATCAAAATCTTGCATCCGCGCAATCACAAGAGTCTAAAGGTTCTGCCCTGCTCCATACCACCAATTGCGATTGCGATCAATGACGTTATATCCATGTCACATGTGACATCATCCTCCACATCATCCCCCACATCGCAAATCACAAGTCTTTAGGGACTTAAACCATATCCCCGTGCCTCTGCTCTGAATGCCGATTGCGGTAATATCCAAAGCTAGAATTGAATGAACTGTTGATATCTAATTTACCCAGATCAACAACATATAAGATTTTAGACCCCTTAGCACTCAATTTTAAGTTTCTCATGGGGGGGATCAGAAAAGTGTTTTTTTCATCGAAGCCCAATCTCTACATGTCACTCCTCCATTCTTTCAGACTCCCCCCTTCACAAACCACTTACCACTTCGAACCCCCTCTGAAAAAACCACTAAGCCTCCCATTGGTTTTGTGATCTACGACAAGACCCAATCCGCCACATCATCCACCACGACATCTGCCTTGTCATCGCAAGATTTTGCAATCACAAATTTTAAAAGGACACGGTTTAGAACAAGCCATCCACCTTCCCGATGTTGCGATTACGATATGTTTTAAGAAATCCCCCTTTTATATTATTTTGAGTTCTACCCCTAGTCTAAAAGCCATTATGATTTATGATAAAATAGTAAAGTCTTCCTCTCTTATCACACACATCACTTCACATTCCTCTCCATGATCGTTATGTTCAAAATTTATTACGACTTTATGTTTTTCCTGATTTCCTGCAAAAGTGATTTGTTTAAAATAAAATTCACTTATCAGTCTCATTTATTTCTAGCTTATCAATTCATATTTTCCATTTTCAGGTTCATGACAAAAGAAGATAACTATTTTGATAAGCAACAATTTAGTTCAAACAAACGAACAAACATCCAAAGAATTTGATGGAACAAACAAAGCTTATGAAGACAACAAATCACATTCAGAACATTGTTACCAAAAAAATGTTTTTCTTTAAGCATTGTTGGAGGTATTTGTTTAAATTCCCTCAACGCTCTGCACAATAGATTCAGTTGTTTTCTACTATTTAAGCTTACTTCTTGTATGAAATAAAGGTCTAGAATTTTATGAAGAAAGGTTTACGAAAGCTCGCACTACTGTACTTTCATACTTTTCTCAATAGAACGAATGGAACATTGTTTAGGAATTTTCATAAAGAATTTTGAGAAGTTGCATTATTGTTCTCCTGGAATCATCTTTGTGGGAAGGGATACACTACTATTATTTCCTTTATAAGATGAGAAATATACATATGGTATTTCTATCTTTGTACCTCTATTTTGTTCATAAATAAATAGTGAATTTATATTCTCAGATTGCCTATTACATGTTATTTAAAGAACAATGTTACATGTATTCATTTTTTATCATGCTGCCATTGATATTTTTAAATACATGTTAAGCAATTTTCTTTGATATTCTAAAATGTGATATGAGTTATACACATTATTTTGGTTAACTATTTAATCAACATAATCATCTTGAAATATTTTCATTTCTGTTAGTGTTTGAGCAATCTATTTAGTCATTTACAAAGGAAAATCATTGTGGATCGCATTTAGATAAACGTTAAACAATCTCGGTTATAGGGTATATTAATGCATATATTTTCTATTCAATTCATTACTGTAAATCCATTTATTTCACTTCACTATAAGCTTTACACATCCATTAAATAACCTTTCATTAGGAAACTAGTCCCATTATCCCCAGTCAGAGCCACTACCTAAATGGAAAAGGAGTTGTCTTAAGGTCCGGACCAGGTGGTTTTTTCCCCTATGTTGACACAACAATTTTTGAGGCCTCAACACTTTTTGGTGCTATAAGTAGGGTATGCAGACTATGAATGGCAAGTAAGTCCAATCCAAAAACAAAAGGTCATTCCAAGAGTCATTCACCCTCTAAATCTCCTACAACTTCCAGATCCCCTCCAGAATCTCCTACTTTTAGATCAGACGTTGTACAATCACCTCCCAAGTATCGTAGAATAATTGCTAAGATAATCCCTATGGATTATACTCTAGAATCACCAAAAATTACAACTTTGATAAAGAAATTGGAAGACGTCTTCATTTCAGTAGAAAAGCCTGAATCATCTGAAGTTTCTGAAGGAAGTATAACTTCTATTTTTCACGGAACTATTTTTTTGACTCGGCCTGAAAGTGAAAAACTTGGCATCTCACCATTTGAATTTCCACTTCAATCCCACCGAACTAAAACTACTACATCAAATTCCCAAACATCTATTCGTGAGATTACCTCATTATCTCATTCACCAACATCTCCATTTCTTCCTTTTTCATTTCCTTTCTCTTTACCGATCACTTCATCTTTTTTCATTTCCTCTACACAAACAACTAGTTCCACCTCAAGGAATACTATTACAACTACTAGTTCTTCTTTCATTACATCCACCTCCCCAACTGTTACAATGGCAGCTAGACCGTGGTTCAATCCAGGAGATTTTCAAATGCCAACACCACTTCATCCTCTACCAAAACATCCTGAAAGATGGCTTCCCAAATTCAATCCTGATGATGGGTTACCTGTTAAAGAGCACCTTCTTAATTATATGTTAGCCTTCAATCTTAATGGGGTAGATGAAGAAGACATGGTTGTTATATTATCCTCGTGCACTCTTACAGGATCAATAGGGTCTTGGTACTTTTCATTACCAACCAGTTCTATTACTAGTTGGGATATTTTTGAAGCACAGTTTTTGACTAAATTTGGTGATGATTGCTCAACCGCATCTCTTATCAATGACATTTCCAATTTAAAAAAGAATTCAAGGGAAAGGATAAAAGATTTCAATTCCAGATTTAACAAATTGTTAAATAAAATCCTAGCTACTTCTAGACCTGGTGTCGATGTACAAATTGAATGGTATATTTCATCTCTTCCTTGTAACATAACAATTTTTGTAGATAGAGCTAATAAAATACCTTGGTAGAAAACATGAAAGAAGCTGTGTCTGTAAAGAAGGGGATAAATGCACTAGAAAAGAAAAATTATTAGGAAGACAGAGAATTAAAAAGAGTTACATTTAAGGATGAGCCAAAAAATAAAGCACTTGAAGATCCCTTTGACCATGAAGGCTTACAACAAGTCCTTAAAACTTTGTCTAAAGAGATGGTAGAGACAAAAAAATAAGTAGCTGAATCTTCTTCCAAAAAACCTTTCAGAACATCCAGAAGAAATCATCCACCTAATCCACAACCTCCAAACATGATCTAATGCAGAAACTAATGATGGAGAGGAGGAGGAAGCAACATTTTCTGCTGATGAATCCCAAGATGAACAAATAGATGAGTTAAATGGAATGTGGGATTTTATTCTTCCTATTTCTGATAGTGAAGATGAATATGGAGCATTACTTGTTAGCACAAGAAGTAAAGGTCCAATTGATCCTATACAACCAATCCAAAAACAGAAACCTTCAACTTCCAATGCTAAAGATAAAGGCAACATTAAAAAATCCTCTTCCACTTCTCCCCAAGTAATTGTGTCTTCCTCCAATTCTCCATCTTCACCTAGAACCTTAGTAGTTTTAGATACTATGAGTACAATATATTTGAGAATATGAAGAAAATAAAAGCAAACATTTCCCTTCTTGAACTCACTAAATTCAAACAACAACATAAATTTTTATTGAAAGAATTGAACGCAGTACCTGCTTCTCCTCTTACTGTTGCTGTGATATCCAAAGCTTATAACGGAATGGGTAAACCCCCTGGTCATTCATCATTTGTTTCCTATGATGCTATTCTGATAGGTGACAAATCTAATTCACATACCCCTCCTTTTCTTTTGACTTCTGAGATATTTAATAAAAATGTACATAACTTCTTAGTAGATTCAGAGGCTTCTTTGAATATCATGCCATATTCAGTTTGTTTAAAATTGAACATGTCACCCCAGAAAACTGCAATTCACATTGTGCAACTCAGTGGGACAAAAGTCAAAGTCATAGGAGAAATGAATTTAGTTCTTATTAAATTATCTTCGAATCTTGAAGTTTGTCAAATAATTGATATACTAATTGCAAATATCCTAGATTTCTACAGTTTAATTCTTAGTAGAGATTGGTTAGAAAAAAATACATGGTTATTTTTCCACTGATTGGTTATGGCTCCCATTTAATGGAAATCCAAATCAAATTAGATTCAACTGAGAAAAACACATGAAACATTTGGTAACAGATTTCGAAGGTGAAAATGAGGCAATAGCATTTAACAACAACATTCTTGGAAACTACTCTACTGAATCATTTTTTTATAATTTTAAAGCACAAACATCACCATTTCTAAGTAACACTGTAACTTCTCAAATTGAAAAATTTTCACAGACAGACTTTTCCAGATGTGTAAATATTCTAGAAAAACCATTAGTTAATTCTTTATTTTGGACATTATATTTTGATTGGTCGAAATCAAGTGATAGTGCAGGAGCAGGTTGCATATTGATTAATCATGAAGGTGTGAAGACAATGCTAACTTGCAGATTGGAATTCGAATGCACAAATAATATTGCAGAATATGAAACATTGGTCCAAGATATGTACAAAGCTATTAGCCTTGATGTTAAATATCTTCAGGTTTATGGAGATTTAGAAATTGTAGTTAAAACAGTAAGAAACATGATGCATTGTATTTGTGCACACTTGAAACATTATCAGTCTTTGGTTCAGTCTCCCACTTCACATTTTTTAGCGTTTAACATTTTGGCTATTCCTAGAATTCAGAATGCTAGTGCTGACCTTCTTGCTAACGTTGCATCAAAATTGATCCCATTCGAAGATTACAGTCCCGATAGATTTTCTATAGAATTAATATTTAGACCATCCATACCTGATAATATCACCAATTGGAGGGTATTTAGTGATGACGAAGACATTTTAAGCTTCTTAACTTCTGAAAAATCATACGATGACCAAATAATTGATGATGATGAACACGGAAATCAATTAAAACAAAAAATTGAGGATAATCCCATACACAAATCTATAGTAAAACTTGAGGATCTTTATGATTTAAAAGATAGATTTAAAAGAGTTACTAATTAAAAACTACAAAGTTCAACTTTGATATTTGAATTAATAAAGCTTGGGACAGATCTTAAACCTCAGAACATCAATTTAGGACCTGGTCTCTCGTCTGAAGAAATATTATCCTTCATTCGTTTGTTAAAAAAATCTAAGGATATCTTTGCTTGGAGTTACGAAGATCTCAAAACATTTGACACTTCCATCATTCAACATACAATTCCAATGACATCTAATGATAAACCTGTCCAACAAAAATTAAGGAAAATTCATCCGAGCTTAGAAAATAAAATCAAAACAGAATTGAATAAACTCCTAAAGGCTAAAATCATTTTTCCTGTTAGGCATTCAAGATGAGTTTCCAACTTGGTACATGTTAGGAAGAAAAATGGTGATATCCACATTTGTATAGATTTTAGGAATCTTAATAAGGGCAATCAAAAGGATAATTTCCCTCTACCCACTATGGAACATATTTTACGATCAATTGTTGGTTTCGAACTTATGTCTTTCCTTGATGGTTTTTCAAGATACAATCAAATCATGGTCCACCCAAATGATAGGCTAAAGACTACTTTTATAACCAAATGGGGAACTTATGCCTATCAAAAAATTCCATTTGATTTAATAAACACAGGGGCCACTTTCCGATGAGCCATGGATATAACTTTCAAAGGTTTGTTACAAAACAATTATTGTTTATCTGGATGACATTACTATTTATCCAAAGAATAGAACTAATCATTTGGAGAACTTAAAACAAATTTTTTAATGCTGTAGAAAATATGGGATTTCATTAAATTCAAAAAAGTATTTTTTTCTCTCTTAGTGAAAGGAAACTTTTAGGATTCGTTGTGTCAAAAAATGGAATTTACATTGACCCTAATAGAATAAAAGAAATTTCAGAAATTTCTCCACCATATAACAAAAAAAACATGTAATCATTTTTTGGACAGATCAATTTCGTCAAAAGGTTTGTCCCTTATTTCTCACAAATTATTTTGCCATTACACCAAATGATTAAGAGAGACACAATTTTTAAATGGGGTCATCATGAAAAGAAAGCATTCGATTTAATAAAACAGGAAATTATCGATGCTCCTTTAAATACTCCAAATTTTTCCGATCATTTAATCTTATAAACCTTTGCTTCTTCAACGTCTTATGCTGTTGTTTTGACACAAATTAATAATCATAAAATTGAAGCACCCAACTCATTTTTCAGTTCAAATTTTCAAGGTACTGAATTGAATTATTCAGAAGTAGAAAAACATGCATTTGCTGTATATAAATTTGTAAAGCATTTTAGAAATTTTCTTTTAAAATCACACACGAAGTAATAGTCCCATTCCCAACAGTGAGACAATTATTAGCGCAGAAAGAATTAGGAGAAGAGAGAGCAAATTGGGTAACAACTCTGCAGGAGTATGATATTGAAATTAAACCTGCTAAAATTGTTAGAGGCAAGGTTTCCGCAAGCTGCTTATAGGTGAATCCAACATACCAATTGAAGGGGACCCAAGTAACAATGAACCCATTTATGAGGTAAGTGTAATTGATGCTGATTTCCAATACGTTGATTTAATTTTTTATTTGAAAAATGGATATGCTCCTATTGAACTCAATTATAAAAGAAAAAGAGTTTTACAATTAAAAGCAAATCATAATAAGATTGTTGATAATGTGTTATTTAGGAGAAACTATGATTCCATACTATTAAGATGCCTTGAAAAATCTGAAGCACAAACAATTTTGTAGGAACTTCACGATGGACCAGCACGTGGACACTTTGGAGGAGATACTACCGCACACAAAATCTTACATGTTGGATACTACTGGACCACTCGCTTCAAAGATACCCATGCATACATAAGGAAATGCAAAACATTTCAAACTGCTTCTAGAAGAGAACGAAAACCAGCCTTGCCTCTACAGCCAGTCAACATCGAACAACCTTTTGAACAATGTGGACTGGATATCATAGGTGAGATTGTTCCTCATTCTTCTAAAAATCATAGATATATTATGACTGCTACAGATTACTTCACTAAGTGGGTGGAAGCAATTCCGCTAAAGGTAGTCAATTATGAATCTGTTATTGAATTTATTGATCAATTTATCATTACAAGATTTGGTTTGCCTTCTGCACTTATATTTGATAATGCATCTTATTTTTTGGGTACTAGTATGATTGAATTTTCAATTAGGAGAGATTTTAAACTCAAATATTCTGCTAATTACTATCCCCAGGGAAATAGTTTGGCAGAATTCACTAATAAAAATCTCCTTAGAATAATCAAAAGAATTGCAGATTAAAATCAAAGAAAGTGACACAAAGATTTAATATTTTCTCTATGGGTTGATAGGATAACTCAGAAGGCCTCTATAGGCACTTATCCATTCAACTTAGTCTATGGGAAGGAAGCCATCATTCCATCACATTTATCTCTTCCTTCATTAACCCTAGTTCAAGTTATTGAAGAAACACCTTCTTCTTCCTTGAAATTAAGAAATTCACAAATCCTAAAAGTACAAGAAGAAAGGGAAAAATCCAAACTCACACACACCAAACATAAACATATGGTGAAAGCTTCTTTTGATGCAAATTCAGTCACACAAAGATCCTTCCAAGTTAGAGATCTAGTTCTCAAGTCAGACAAAGCACATGAAGAAAAGGGGAAACATACCAAATTTAAAAAATTATGGATTGGTCCATTTCAGATTGTTGAACAAATAAGCCCATCTACATTTATACTTCAAGATTTATCAGGAAAGATAGATTCTCTTCCTATAAATGGGCTCATCTTAAGGAAATTATTTTCTTAATTTCTTATCATTTTTTTTTTGTAAAATCACTTCCATTGTACATCTCATTGCAATTTATTTTCTTTTTACATATTTTGTTAATAAAATGTTAAATAGTACTCTATTGACTTTTCAAACATCTCTTGAAGTCATTTTTATTTTTCATTTTGAAGGTATGAATTTTTTAAGAAGTGGTTACCAAAATTGAAAATTAGATAAAAATGATAGAACTCTGGAAATCTTTTCCATTAAGTTGTAAAATATTAAAAAAAAAAACCTCAACCATTATATCCTTTTATTCTAGTTTCAGTGAAAAAGGTTATCCTTAAAAAAGTAAAGACCGGCTTACAACAAAAAACTTTCAACTAGATTTGTCATCCAAAAATCTTAAGGAGTTAATGCTCCTCCCCATCCATTAAAAAAATGGATTTTTTTAGAGTGTAATTCTAAAATATAATAAATCTAAAAAGATAAGAGGTCTCATCACGAGCCTTCTTACCATGTTCATAGGGAACCAATTAAATTGACATTACCATACTGAACACCAAATCAGGGTAATGGCCTATGATTTTTAATTGTAAGACAAGGGGTCCCATCACGAGCCAACTTGTTCAGTTTTAATTATTACTAGTGAACAACATTGTCGTTATATGACACCAAACCAGGACAATGGTTTTTTAGCTAAAAAAAAAAAATACCTCTAATTATTGCACTATTAAATAGATGGGACATTGGATTGTTGTTGGTTGAAAGGTAACTGATCCGTATTCGTATGATTAGTTTTTTTGTGCTAATAAAAATTACATATTTATAAACATGTGCTTGCTTCTTGCCTTTTGTACTGAGGTTTCCTTAGTTGTTGGTGCTTATAAACAGGTAAATTTCCTTAAGTTAAACAAGACATTCATGAGAAAAATAGCTTTAAAAATGAATAATGAACAACAAACATGTACAATACAACAAACCATTAAAGAGACACATTAACACAATGTTTGGATAAAGGAGGTCACTGCTCTTGGGCTACATCTCCTTGGTCTAGCTTCCATGGCTTGGGCCTCTGTATTATCTTAATGTCAAAAAAATGCTATTTACAAAGCTCTATGGCTTTTGATACTAAACAAATGTGTTCAAAAGGTCCCCATTAGCGAAGAACACTTCTTTCTGATCTCAATTTTGTTGAAAATTGAGTAAGTTATGCCTATTTCAAATTTTCCTAGAAAACCTTCGCTAAATCTGGAGAGACTCTAGTTAAGTCTGCCAAAACTGGTAGTTTTTGCCTAATTTGGCGGACCTCTAAAACTGCCGCCATTTTAAACTCGGGTTAATTAAGGATAAACGGAGTTAATGGCACTAATTGCGCTTTTGTTGGCCCTTGTATGTATCGTTGAGGTCGCATGGAGAGGGGCTGGCCCTCATTCCCCGCCGTCAGCAATCAATTCGACATTAAATAAAAAAACGTGGGCATCCCTTTTCAAAGGTGGGGCAGGGGAGGTCGTGGGTTCCATTCCCCCTCCCTCCACTAATATATATATATATATCTATATATATATATATATATAGATATATATATATATATTATAATATATAATTAAAAAATCATATAATATAACATCATATATATATATATATATATATAAATCAAATTCCACCTTAAAGGCCAATTAGATAATTTCACCTACCCTGAGACAAAATGGCGAATTCGGAGGTGACACTTGTCACAACCCCATTGGGCGAAAATTGAAGAAGATTCCTCTTACTGACTGGACTACCATGTCATCATTCTGTCCCATTCTGCAATTTTTTTAGTTGTTTAGGAAAAAGAACAACATGCCTTTTCTCCTTCATCCTAACTATGTTTTTGATGAAACGAATTGCATTACGATCGTCTTGTCAAGACGGATGCATACATATAGTTTTCAAGCCAATTTGAGAACTTTGTTTTTTGAGCTAAATATTGAACACCTGATCAGTAACCCTGTCGAAGCTATGAACACCTACTGGCAGCAGTGGCTCTACCTATGACAAATGAGTACACTACGAACTAAGTTGTAAAAGGCCCCCCTACTTTATTTTTTATAAATTGATTAATGATTGATACAAGTAAATATGAGTTTTTCATTCACGAAAGGTTTTTTAAAAGAAATTGCAATTTAATAAGTTTTATAGTGAGAGTAATTTTATTTATCTAAATTTTTCAAAAAGTAGTTTTCACTTCCTAAATTATTTTTACTGAATTTTTGGAAAATTTCATTTATCAGAGATAATTGGTTCTTCCAGTGAAGCACCAATTGTTGTGCAATTCAACAACCCTCATTTTTATATATTATAATTTTCCTGTGAAATTTATTATATTAAAATATGGACCCTTTAGTTAAAAAATCTTTGATTTTATTATCCAAAAAAACCAAATTTTAATAGCCCCCGAGACCAAAACTATACTTAGACCTAAAAAAAAAAACTTTAAGAATTAAACAATATGGGTTATTTAAATAATAAAAAAACAAAATAGTCGGAGTCCTTTTTTTAAGGAGTTTTTCATTCATGAAAGGTTATTTAAAAGAAATTGCAATTTAATAAGTTTTATAGTAAGAGTAATTTTATTTATCTAAATTTTTCGAAAAGTAGTTTCCACTTCCTCAATTATTTTTACTAAATTTTTAAAAAATTTCATTTATCAGAGATAACTGGTTCTTCCAGTGAATCACCAATTGTTATGCTGTTCAACAACCCCCATTTTTATATGTTATAAATTTCCTATGAAATTTATTATATTACAATATGGACCCTTTAGTTTTAAAAAAGCTTTGACTTTATTATCCAAAAAACCAAATTTTAATAGCCCCTGAGACCAAAACTATACTTAGACCTCAAAAAAAAAACTTTAAGAATTAAACAATATATTTAAATTAAAAAAACAAAATAGTTGGAGTTTTGTTGTTTTTTTGTTTTGTTTTTTGTTTCTTTTTTTTTCTTTTCCCCAAAGGTCGAAATATTTATAAACTTTGACTCTCCACCATACCCCGCATCACACATCCCATAAAAAACAAAGTTCCAAAGGCTCAATACTCCCTTCGCCAAATTCCATTGCGATTGCAATTAGACTGGACCCGATGGAAAATATACATGTCAATTCATAAATTCCCCATGTCCATGACTATCGAAAAAGGTTCCAAAGAACTTAAGTCTTAGTCTTAACAGATTACGAATGTGATTAAGTCCGGACACGACGGGGTTATACACCACAATTCATAAACAATTTCGCATCCGTGGCTATCGCAGTTTCCAAAGATCGTGCCTCTTGCCTCCTTCCTTAACTGATTGCGATATGTGATTATAGCCGGACCAGCGGGGATTATTCACTACGATTCATCAAAATCTTGCGTCCACGCAATCTCAAGAGTCTAAAGGTTCTTCCCTTCTCCACACCACTGATTGCAATTGCGATCAATGACGTCATATCCACATCACATGTGATGTCATCCTCCACATCATCCCGCATGTCGCAAATTGCAAATATTTAGGGACTTAAATCATATTCCCGTGCCTCTGCTCCAAACGCTGATTATGATAATATCCAAAGCCAGACTTGAATGAACGATTGAGACCTAATCTGCCCAGATCAACGACATATAAGATTTCAGACCCCCTTGTACTCAATTTTAAGTTTCTCATGGGGGGGGGGGGTCTGAAAGGTGGTTTTTCCATCCAAACCCTCTCTATACGTGTCAATCCTTCGTTCTTCCGGACTCCCCCCTTCACAAATCACTTACCACTTCGAACTCCCTTCGAAAAAACCACTAAGCCTCCCGTCTATTTTTTGATCTACGATAAGACCCAATCTGCCACATCATCCGCCACAACATCTGCCACGTCACCGCAGGACTTAAAAATCACAAATTTTAAAAGGACACGGTTTATAACAAGCCATTCACCTTCCTGATGTTGCGATTGCGATATGTTTTAAGAAAGCTCCCATTTAGATTATTTTGAGTTCTACCCCCGGTTTAAAAGCAATTGTGATTTACGATAAAATAGTAAAGTCCACTTCTCTTATCACACACATCACTCCACATTCATCTCCATGATGGTTATGTTCGGTATTTATTACGACTCTACGTTTTTCCTGAATTCCTAAAAAAGTGATTTGTTTCAAATAAAAATCACTTATCAGTCTCATTTATTTCTAGCTTATCGATTCCTGTTTTCCTTTTTCAAGTTCATGACGAAAGAAGACAACTGTGATGATAAGTGATAGTTCAGTTCAAAAAGACAGGCAAACATATAGAGAATTCAATGGAACAAACAAAGTTGATGCAAACATCAAATCACATTCAGAACATTGCTACCAAAAAAATATTTTCCTTTAAGAATTTTTGAAGGGACCTATTTAAATGTCCTCAACGCTCTGCACAATAGATTCAGTTGTTTTCTTCTATTTACGCTTACTTGTTGTATGAGATAAAGGTCCAGAATTTTATGAAGAGAGGCTTATGAAAGCTAGCACTATTGTACTTTCATACTTTTCTCAATAGAATGACTGGAACATTGTTTAGGAATTTTCATAAATAATTTTGAGAAGTTGCATTACTGTATTCCTGGAATCATCTTTGTGGGAAGGAATAAACTCCTGTTATTTCCTTTATAAGCTGAGAAACGTACATATGATATTTCTATCTTTGTACCTCTTTTTTCTTCATAAATAAATAGTGAATTTATATTTTCAGATTGCTTCTTACATGTTATTTAAAGAACAATGTTACATGTATTTAGTTTTTATCATGCTGCCATTGATATTTTTAAATACATGTTAAGCAATTTGCTTTGATATTCTAAAATGTGATATGAGTTATACACATTATTTTGATTAACTATTTAATCAACGCAATCATCTTGAAACATTTTCATTTCCATTGGTGTTTGAGCAATCAATATTGTGATTTACCAAGGAAAATCGTTGTAGATCACATCTAGATAAACGTTAAACAATCCCGGGTTATATAGTAGATTAATGCATATGTTTTCCATTTAATTCATTATTACAAATCCATCTATTTCGCTTCACTATAAGCATTACACATCCATTTAATAACTTTTCATTGGGAAACTGGTCCCATTACCCCTAGTCGGAGCCACTACCTAAATGGAAAAGGAGTTGTATTAAGGTCCAGACCAGGTGGTTTTTCCCCTATGTTGACGCAGTTATTTTTGAGGCCTCAACAGGTTCTTACTAGTCAGATGATGTGACTTGGTCTATTGGAGTTATCCCAATATTTCATTTTCATTAATAAAAAAGGGTAGACTTGTTTGTGAATGAGCAAAATAAATTTATTTTCAATATGTATATGTTAGGCAAGCTTCCCTTCAAGAGGTAAAAACTTGAGAAAAATAACCTTCGATCGCATACCTAAATTATTTAATACTACTAATATGGAAAGCCAAATAAGAAATTCAAAGGCGTAGAACATGATAATGACAATCCCATAAATCAAAGAGACAACTATGCATCCTGTTCAAAAGAACAAAAAAATATACAACATTTTAAATAATTTTACAACCTCAAATATATTGCACCTAGTTTAGACCCTTGGAAATATCAATTTAAATGAGAAATCGAACTAATGTACCCCGGAATGACAACTAAATAGACTTGAGACTAATTATATTACAATATATTATCACAACATAACATATGTCCTCATCGTTGCATCATACTTTTACATAAAATTAAGATAATAATGCTCTTGTTGCTGGCGAATACATAAATTTAACTTATATTTTGAAGCACATAATATAATATAGCATAAATAGTAGTCTTTCTCACAATAGGATTATTCCTTCTACATAACCAAAAAATATTAATCTTGGCCATTTGTTAAGCTAACAATTTAGGAATGAATTACATGAGACAACAAGAAATTATACTATTGTTTATCATTTCATTCTATGCTTCTATAAATCCCAAAAAAGACATTGAAATTATGTCTTTATCATGCATGATAAAGAAGATAGTTGTAATATAAGCAGAGAGTGAAAGGTTAGTTTTACAAGATCTGTTATGAAGAACTACCTGGTCCATGTCTAATATGAATTGGATTTTAATGAAGCTAACAAGGAAGTAGAAGATTGTAACACTTTGTAACTTCTGAGAGCATAAATTAAACTTGACTTTTTATTATGACAAAATACGTTCCATAAATCAAGCTAGGTTTCATCAGATGATAAAAAGAAAATGATAATAATATTCCAATATTGTTTTACCAATATTCCACAACTCCATGATTTTCCTTCTCTTGTTTGCAGATTGTTGATGCTAATCCATCTTGTAGCACTTTATTTTTTTCCTCATATGGCAGATTCAACATCCCAATAACATTGTGGCTATGGGGATTGTGAGTGGTATGTGATATTTTGTTTTCTTTATCATGGGTTTTGGATCAACTCCCCAAGCTTTATCTTGTAAATAGAATGACTAATTTCAATCTTCTTAAGGAGATATTTGGGCGTCCAAGCCCTCAAAACCTAAGGGGGAGGTATGATCTTCTAGGGATTGATGTGTTTGTCTCTGTTGTTTATCTAGACAAGAAGCCTCCACTTGTTACCACCAATACTATTCTTTCTATTGTTGTAACTAAATATCCTATATAGAATATCCCTTGCTACTTATTTGATGATGGTGGCTCTCTTCTTAGATTTGGACCTCTTGCAGAAGCTGCAAGTTTTTCTAGAACCTAGGTGCCCTTCTATAGAAATAATTATAACATATAGCCTCACAATCCCAAGAGCTATTTCAACTTAAAACACAACTTCACAGAAAACAAAGTGAAACCAAATTTTGTGAAGGAGCATAGGAGGGCCGAGAGAGAGTATGATGAGTTAAAGGTGGAGATCAATTCATTGCTAGATTCTATCAGGAGAAGATCATATGCTTACAATGCTCATGAAGTTGTTCGTTCAAAGATAACACAAATTGAGTTGGAAGGTGATCCTACAAAGACACTAAAGGTATTGAAGGCTAAATGGATGGAAAATTGGACTCACTAGCGTGGAACATTGATTTCCATTACCATAGAACATTCCAAGGGATATCATCCAAGCATAATTCAACTATAAGCAACACCAGATGTTGACATTTTTCCTTTATTTTGTTTTTTTTGTTAGTGCGTCAAGATCCAATCCCCATAAGGTTACATTGCACACAACAAATTTTGTTTGACTTAAGTGCCAAGTCAAAGGGGTAGCTACTCTGCCAAACTTTTGAAAGTCATTCAATTTAGATGGATATTTTACATTTGAGAGTGGAACCAAATTGGATATGAGAATTTAGTTATGAATGTGATGGAGATATATCTCAACACTGTCGTTTGGTGGAAAATATATACTCGGACAAGACATGAAACTCAAACGAGTCCTAGAATTGGGAGTATGAGTTGGGGTCTCTTTCTATGATGTAGCACCATTTCACGATGATGGAGACAAAGCCATTGAATTTCTCTGTATTCTTTCTTGAACCATAAAAATATTTGAATCTACTTGTGCTAGCTCTATTTTTGCATATGACAAAAATACAATTATAACTTGCATTGGATATAAACATGTAATTAACGTCCCGAACCTTCATGATATTTTGTAATGACCGTCAAGTGATTCACATGTCTCTGGTTATAATGTCAACAAGCTATGCTTTGGTAAAAGGCAATTGGATTGCAGCTTTGCCTTTGTGGAAACAAACTGCGATTATATTCCTGCAACTTTTTTTATGGAGATAATTGATTAATCCTCCACAATGATGTATGGGAAGATATTGTAAAATCATAACAAAATTAATTCATTAGAAAAATGGGTGTAGAGGCACAAGTAATTAGGTAATTGTGCTTGTACTGACATGAAGCTTGACTTTGAAAACCCTAAGCCAAGATTAAAAACCCAACATAGTACTCTTGAACAAAGGGAACAAGGCATTCCATAAAGCTATTAAAATAAGTTCATCAGATATTGTTTTGCATAGTATGTAAACAATAAGTTCTACAAGGTGAGGGAAAGGCCGACCAAGCTTTTTCCTCCCTTGGGCACCTTCAGTCCCTTATTAGCAAGAAACATACTTCCTTATGGATGTCCCCAAATCCTTCACACAATACTTTTGTAAACGTAAATAAATTTGCTGGGAAGTTAGATACGCTCACTTACAAGATCCACATAAATAAATGTTCAGAGAAACGTGTGCTCCATATTTTCCACTACAAAGTGAGGAATAGTTGAAATGAAAAATTAATGACAAATGTTTTATAAATGACTTAATAATGAATTCTAAACCAATAGGGAAGTTAACAAAGGCAAGAAACTGGAAAGTAACAAATTCTAAATAAAAAGTAAGTTAAGGAACCTGTTGCCACCAAAACATATTTCTTGTGGATTTGTTTTACAAATAAACATTGACGCTTGGAATCTAGAGGCATCATCCACATTTGCATGCACTTCTTGCAATATCAACATAAACAAATTTATAGATAAATGCACGCTCACTCCATATTTTCTGGCAGACGATCCCCTAAAGCTTTTTGGGTACATAAATTGTTCAGAAATGGAAATTTTGATATATGAATTAAAGAAGATATGAGATCCAAAATTAGATATCATTGTTAGGTATTTCAAAACAATTATTTTCAGATCCCCACCGCCAATATGATCCAACAATGCAAATTCTTTCAATCCTCTAACACACAAATCGACAATGATATTTTTTTGCACAATATGTAAACAATAAGTTCCAAAAGGTGAGGGAATGGATACCAAGCTTTCTCCTCCCCTGGGAACTAGAAAGAAAAATACTTACTTATGGTTGTCCTCAAATACTTTACACAATAATTTTGTAAACATAAATAAATCTGTTCGGAAGCCAAAGATGTCGTCAAGATTTACAAGCTCCATAGAAAGAAATATTCATAAAAGCATGTGTTTGATATATAATTTCCAGAGGATGATCCCAAGAATTTTCTTTGTGTATGCGAAGTGTTCAGAAATGGTTATGACATCAAATTACTACTGATATGTTCCATTGCAGAGAGGAATAGTTGAAATGAAAAATTAATGTCAAGTGTTTTACAAATGACTTCTTATGTAAAATATTTAGATTCCATCCTAAAACTTTGGTTACACGTAACAATGGAAAGGTAAACACTATGTAAATAATGAATTCTAAACAAATATAGAGGTTAAGAAATGTAATAAACTATCAAGTAATGAATTCTAAACAAAAAGGATGTTAAGGAACCTATTGCCACTAGAACATATTTCTATGGATTTTTTTATAGATGAACATTGATGCTTGGAATCTAAAGGCACCAACCACATTTGCATGCATTACTTGCAAGATCAACATAAATAAATGTCCATAAAAATGCGTTCTCACTCCGTATTTTTTGGCATACGATCCCATGAAGCTTTTTAGGTACACAAAGTGTTCGGAAATTGCAATTTTGATATATGAATTAAAGAAGATTTGATATCACTTTTGGGTCATACCAAACAGTTATTTTTGGATCTCCACTACCAGTATGTTCCAACGATGCAAATTCTTCCAATATCCTAACACACAAATCAACAATGATATTGTTTTGCACAATATGTAAACAATAAGTTCCAAAAGGTGAGGGAAAGGCTGACCAAGCTTTCTCCTCTTAGGCACCCTCAGTCCCTTATTAGCAAGAAACAAACTTCCTTATGGCTATCCCCAAATCCTTCACATAGTAATTTTGTAAACGTAAATAAATTTTCTAGGAAGCCAGAGACGTTGTCCAAACTTACAAGATTGATAAAAATAAATGTTCAGAGAAACGTGTGCTGGCTCCATATTTTCTAGAGGATGATTTCAAGAAGTTTCTTTGGGTACACAAAGTGTTTGGAAATGGTCGCGCCATCAAATTATTACTAATATGTTCTAATTGAAAGTGAGGAATAGTTGAAATGCAAAATTAATGGCAAATATTTTACAAATGACTTCTTATGTAAAATATTTCTATTCCATCCTGAAACTCTAGTTACATGCAACGATGAAAAGGTAAACAACTGGTAAATAATGAATTCTAAGAAAATAGGTATGTTAAGAAAGGTAAGAAACTGGCTAGGAACCTGTGGCCACCACAACATATTTCCTATGGATTTGTTTTGTAGATGAACATTGACACTTGGAATCTAGAGGCACCATCCATATTTTCATGCGCTTCTTGCAATATCAACAGAAATAAATGTCTACATAAAGGTGTGCTTTCTCCATATTTTCCAACAAATGATCCCCTTAAGCTTTTTATGTACATAAAGTGTATGAAAATGATGAATATGATATATGAATTGTAGAATATATGAGATCCAAAACCTGATATCATTGTTGGGTTGTTTGAAATAGTTATTTTCAGATCTCCACCACCAATATGATCCATTGATGCAAATTCTTTTAATTGTCTATCACACAAATTGACAACGCACAATGAGATACAGTGGTAGCTGGGGGAGTTCTTCTCATAGGGGAATGCCTTGCAGGATAAATATTTGAGTGAAAAGATATGATTCAATGTAAGGAGGTGGTCTATATTTTAATTTTCCTTTCTTTGATGTGTTTTTGTTAAATAATCTTATTATTTTTCTAATTACTAAATTTAACTAAATTATAAACATTATTTTATTTTTCATTACTTTTAATTTAAATATAATTTTTATTAATTCCAAAATAATATCAATTACCACATGATATATTATTTCCTCTTTCAAAAGATATCTATACCCTATGTTGTCAAAGGAATCCATAATTCTTAACCCTTTCTTGATGTAATCTCAAACATATTATCAACATATCATAAAAATCTCAAATTTGTACCCTAAATTTATTCTCAACCTACTATAAGATCACAAATTTCTTTCAATAATTAAAACTATCATCAAAGCAATTCAAGGCACTTACCCCTTTTTCCTTATATTAATCCCAAACATGTTCTCAACACGAAAATCACTAACTCTCTAAAAATGAAAATGAAATTAACATCAAAGGAATTAAAGGTCTTACCATTTCCCGTAGGCTAACCAAACTTGTCTCAGTAAGAAAAATAAAAATTTCACCTGAACAATTAAATTTCGTAATAGATAGCCAGAGAAAATATTATGAAAACTTTATTATATTAATTAGGAAAATACAAAAAAATATAAAGGATATATATAAATATATAATATATATATATAAATAAATAATATATATATATATATATATAATATATATATAATAATAATAATATAATTAATAATTAAAATATAGATGCCAAGTCACATCTAAACATTATTAAAGAGTAAAGACACAGAATTACAAAATTGGACCATACATTCTCAAATGACATACACAATTTTTTTTTAATCAGTTGGTTTTTTCTAATCCAAAGATGGAAATGTAAAGAATAAAATCAGTTAACAATAATTGCTTCCCCACATATGCATAGTTTTCTTTATTCCAAAAAGCGAAATAGGTTCTAGAGAGTGATAATATACATTGGAATTATATATGATATTTCTTGATAAATCTGATGATTCAAAAGATATGTAGAGATTTCATCGCTCACTTTGGGATGGAGGAGAATTCAATTGAAATAATATTGGAGATGAAGAAGAAAATATATTTTGACGTGTCTGTCTGTTGTCTGCTTCTGCAGTCTTATATGGACACTTTGCCTTTGCATTGACCCTGCACAAGACAAGACTTGCAATTTTAGTTTTTAATATGTGAGCTACAATGTCAGGGAGACTAGAAAATAGAAAATGACACAATGAAAAATATAACATATATAAGTTTGAAGTAGATAAGGTACCTGTTGTGGCGCTTCTACACAAAACATTCCAGTGAATGCTTCTTCACTTCGTATTTTCTAGCAGATGATCTCCTCAAGCTTTTTGGGCACACAAAGTGTCAGAAATGACGATTATGATATATGCATTAAAGAAGATATAAAATTCAAAATCCGATATCATTGTTGGGTCATTCCAAACAATTATTTTCATATCTCCACCACCAATATGATCCAACAATGAAAATTACTTTAGTCGTCCAACACACAAATCAACAATGCACACTGAGACACAATAACAACTAGGGGAGTTCTTCTCGAAGGGGAACACCTTATGATGTAAATACTTGTTTGTTATTAATTATACTCCTAGACATATCTATTTCAAAATGGGTGTTTCACAATTTTAATTTAATTATTAGTGATTACTAGGTGGATGGTTGAGATTTAACCTCCATGGAATATGTTGGAATATTCATAGTAGTATTCATTGATCAAGGGTTAATATTTATCTCCAAATTAGTTACATTCTTTTAATCAATTTATCTTAGATTTATTAATTAAAGAAAAATTCGTATCAACACATGTCATCTTGGACATGTGGTATTCATAAACCATGATATTGGCCCATGGTATTATAATAAGAGCTATTTACAAGTTAAGAATTTCCATGTTAAGGTGGAGGTGAATCTCTATGATTAGGAATATTGTTACATGTTTTTTAAAATGAATATGTTAGGATATTCCGACACATAGGAAATAGTTAAGTATAACTTGGTCTAGTATAGAGTTAGGTAAAGTGCGTTTCTTTACTATGTACATTTTGTAACTTACAATTCGACGGTCACGATATGTAGTGATCCGACGGTTCATTCCCTCCTCGGTATTACCGACACTTGATCCGTGGCTTGACACCCGATTGGTCCATGAATTCTATTTAAAGCGAATGGAGGGTCATTTGTAGGTTAACCGTGCATGAGAGAAGCTTATGTAAATTTTCATTCTTTTATTAATAAATTGCCTGAAGTGGCCGCGTTGGCTCAGGCCGTGGACTGTTTCCCTCTTTGAGGGTTTTAACCACGTCAAAAATACTGGTGTATTGATCTGTGATCTGTTTGTGAGGGGTGTCCTTTGGTGTTCTGTCTAAGGAACTTACCCTGTAAATTCCTACATGGTATCATAGCTATTTGAGGGCCGCGTCCGTTGGTGATCCAAATCTGAAACCGGTAGAACTGCATTCGACTGCCGTTTCCTAGATCTGCTGTTGACTACTTTCGGGCCGAGAGGACTGCTCTGTTGTGTTTGGAGCATCTGTTTCAGTGAGGAACCCCTTTCGTTTCACGCGAAAAGGTTTCCGGTAGCCCTATCTGCGTCATTTTTAAGATCTGGAGGTATACAGTCTTTATTTGCAGTTTACTGTTATTTTCTCTCTGCTTATTTCGGTTTCGGTTTATTTAGTTTTTTTTTAACCGGATCTATACCTTTCATTTCTGCGTATGTTCTTTGCCCTGCGACTCTGTGCGATCTGGGCAAATCAGAAACAGAAAGGAAGGATTTTTTTTCTCATGTGTATGCTCTTTTCCCTGCACCTTAGTGTGATCTCAGAAAATCAGAAACATTGAGAAAAATATTTAGTTTTTCGGCTAAAGCTAAATTTTTTTTAAATATTTAATTTTTTGGGTAAAACTAACTTCGAGCCATAAGGTTCGTTTTTCTTTGCATGTCCGTGTTAGGTTTTGTGTTTTGTGTTTTGTAGGGAAAAAAGAGGTTTCTCAAGGAAAGCACGCAAACCAAAGCCCCCCCCCCTCTCTCCTCTCTCTCTCTCTCTCTCTCTCTCTCAAATTTTTTGTATAGATCAATTGGTTCAAAGCTATTTTAAGAGAGTAGAGGTCTTGGGTTCAAATCCCCATTTTGTGGGGGCGTTTCTTTTTCATTCCCGCACATTCGCGCACTTTGCCGGCAACTTCAACAATTTTTTTTCAAAAAGCCATAACTTCTTCATCCGGAAGCCTTTTTCAGAGCCTTTTTTTTTAAAACAGCCTAAATTTTTGAGATCTATCCATTGGAACACTTCCTTTC